>LPNX011153903.1:338877-365144 GCA_001517045.1 Pseudotsuga menziesii | reverse complement strand
GATGCATAGGTTATTGAGTCTCAAGGGAGGAAACTCTATTGATTTTTGTGGTATGTGTGTGTGTGTGTGTGTGTGTGTGAGAGAGAGAGAGAGAGAGAGAGAGAGAGAGATACCCAATATAGTTGAGTAGTGCCGCAGCAATAGATGTTATTGAGTCTCAAGGGATCATACTTAAATTATTAACTAAGGGAATTGTAGACTTGTGAAATGTAGTGAAAAAATGAGTACATATACATGTTAATGCTTTGAAGTGTTATCATTTACAAATCCTTCGCTATATGCAAATGCATTCATATAATGTAATCTATACCTCTCTATATTCAACCTTGTGTTAACATGGCTAAATGGTGGTATGAATAGAAATAAGTTTGGGCATGAATTAATGCAAAACAAAACCTTCTTAGTCTACATACAAGGATCCATAAGAGAATTTATCCTCAATGCATTCAACATAAGCACAAAATATTCTCGATTTCATTGAGATGCCAAATAAACTCAAAATAATTAACTCACGGCTTTGTTTCGATTTTATACACAAGAATAAAGGTATAACATGATAGCTTTCCTCTAACTCGATACACAGGAGAGAACCATACCAATACCTCTTTCATCGCACTCGGGAAGAAACATGAGACTACTCTCTCATGCAATCCAACTCACTAAGCTTATGATATGCTTCAGCCTTCAAGCTATCATTCATTCAGACTATCACACACTACTCCCATGTGATTTTATCGATTACAAAGAACCCGATTCACTAATGAGCATTTGTTCTCTTCTTCAAAGGAACACTAGCCTTCGATCTTATGATCGCTCGCCTCCTTCAAGTCTTGTCTTTCCTTCAATTTGTATGGACACACAAAGGATTTTCGAGCATATACCGAAATTTCAACAAGAAATTGTCCTCCTTATCTTGCTTATAGACATACAATTCATAACAATATGAAATATGCTTCTACTATATTAACAATGCAACTGTGCATGCCCAATTCTCATAATACACAAGTAGAAACCTCTTTATATGAGAATGAATACAGCATCTCTCTTCAATTCACCAATTTTATTCAATCACAGTGTATAAATACATCAAATTCACTAAAATCACTATTTTATTTCTCAGAGCTTCAATGCAATTTAGAGATTGAATTACACAGGAACAATTTTCCACAGGTTTGTTCTGTTTGCTCGAGAAATCTCCTATTCCGAGATTTTCTCTTTGAATTCTCTCTCAAGCTACCGAGCTCAAAAAAAACTTCTCGATCTATCACACTAGCCCTCTACAATGAACTTCTAATTGTGTTTAAATGCATAAAGTAAATCTGTTAGAGATCCACAATTTAGGGAAAAGAAACTAATTTTAGACTCTATTCTATGACTCAGCTTCTTATCTTCTAAAAACGCTCAACCAACACTAACTGATTACAAAATAGGATTCTAAGATCCTTTTATTTAAAAACTAATTTCTAGTTTAATTTTTAAAAAAAGTAAATTACAAATGAGACGTAGTCTCTTCTAGAAAGTCCTACTTGACTTTGTGAAGTCATAAATGACTTCACCCTTCTTGAACCTATGCTCCTGCATCAGAATTCCTAGCTTGATTTTGTTCATGGGCTCCTATCCATGAGTTCCCTCTCTGTTCTTTTTCTGTAATATTGCAGCAGACACCCAAATTTTAAATCTAGGTAGTTCTCTCATCTTGAACAATCCCCTCAGCCATCTCTTCCAACATTCTTTCAGCAACAGGTCTACTGGTTCCTCTAGTACATATTCTTCTTTCATAGAACACTTTTGTTCTTTCTTCATCTGACATGCAAACAATCTGTTAGAAGGTTCACCTTCATCTGCATTTTAACAAATCAATTTTCCTGATACAAAAGAGAACAACAAATATATTAGCATAAAAATGCTTGTTATCCAAGAATTATTTGCATGAACTCCCTAGTCCTTCCCTCCTTTGCTTTCTTCTGTTACATCACCACCCTTAGTAATTTCACCAAACATAATTCCTTCATCTTCCTTCATGACTAAACATTTATGTGCTTCCTCCATTATTGCAATACTTGCATTAGGCATTCCCTGTGAATCTGTTCCTTCCAACAACCAATTATTGCACACTTCGTTAGTCATCACATTCTCAAAATCACTTAACAAACTTTCTAGTGAAAGTACCTTTACCTCTACTTTGGCCTTTGAATCTTCCACGAACTTCTTGTCAATCATCATCAGTAACTGCTTACTGAATTCCTCTTGCTTACCTTTGAATGGATGAAGACTATGCTTCTTACCACTCATTTCAAAGGAATACACATTCCTCTTTCCTTCATGTACTGCATCTTTGTCAAACTTCCAAGGCCTACCTACGTATTATGTCACATCTTACCTCATCCTGATAATTCCCAATTTGGAACTCTACTTGGCATCATTCATTCACTAGAACTAATTGATGACCTTTCTGCAACCATGCAACTCTGTATGGTTCTACATGTACTGTTATCTTCAATTTCAGTTTGTCCACCATTTATGTAAACACCAAATTATTAGTACTACCAATATCTATTATAAACTTGCCGCACTTACCTTTGGATTTACAAATTGTCTTGAACAAACTCCTCCTCTGGACTGACTCATTAATTCCCACATATGCCTTCCTCAATATCAAAGCCTCACTTTCTTCTGGGTAATTCTCAGCCACTTCTAATTCCTTTGGAGTATCAGTTTCAACTTGCACTACTTGTGCTCCTCTTTGTCTTGCAATGTTATCTAGACAATCCCATGACATATGGACAAGTTTCCCACATGTATAACACTTTACTTGTCCACCTCTTACTCTGCCTCTTCCTCTTCAAGCACCTCTTCCACCTCTGTTATCATTAGTTCTTCCAGGATATGTTTATTGGTTTGAAATGATAGCTTCACCTTTTTGTTGTTGTTCCCTTCCTCTAGAGCCTTTCACCTTTTCTTTATGACTCTTCTTTCTTATCATATTCTCCTCATCCTTCCACAAGAGAATTTGAGCCCAAAATCCGACGGCTGCATTGTCTGAAATTTGACAATAACCTGTCGGGTATTCGACAACCTCAATTTTTTTTGTCGTCGGTGGCATAACGTCGGATATTCGACGACAAGTCAAGGTCGTTGAATTTCCTACGACAAGGTTGTCAAAATTCCTACGACAAGGTCATTGAATTTCCTACGCCAAGGTCATCGAATTTCCTATGACAAGGTTGTTGGATGAGGGCCCCAGGATGCTGAAAATGCGACAAAAATCTACCGTTGGAGCCACAGCAGCATCGTCGGATTGACATGAAATCCGAAAAAAACTACTAGGCATTGAACGTCGGATAACATATGGGGTACTGTATATTAATAAAAGAAATGTATATTAGTAAAAATTGCTCAGTTTGTATGGTTTTTAGAATTGCAAATTCACTGATTTCCATATCAACGTGAGCTTATCTCTTGGGTTCGCCACGATCTGATTAAGAGAAGTTACCAACGTTTTTTTATGAAGTGTTGGAACCTTCCTTTATATTAGACAAGAAATTTTTTATCTATAGAGGATCTAAAAGTGAATGTCACATCATGCTTAAAGTCAATTGAAGGTGAAGACATATGGGGCTCTGATGGGGGGTTAGCAACCTTACACAACAGTAGCAAAATTGAGATTCATGGTAAAAACTAAGAACAAGTGTATTCTCAACACATTCAAAGTGCCTATCTTCAAGCTATAAATCTAGCTTCCATTATATATAATGCATAAGATCAAACAGTCTAGCATACACACAAATACTAATATAACGGATAAGATGCATGTTATACCTAAATCATGTCACCATCATGTGATAAGACCCTTAACTTCCATGTTTTCCCTTAATCCCAACACTTAGAGTGGAAACTTGCTATGTTTGTCAATTCTACTTCAAAAAACCTAGCATCGCGCTTTCCCTGTGGCTAATGAGCAGTACCTTGCTCATTTCCGCCTGTATCCTGTTTTAGAGAAGCAGTGCCACCACCTGTGGTCTTTGGTCTAAAATCGGTTCTCATCCAAACCGCTCTGTCATAAGGGAAGAAAAGCGGTACCCTGGGTAAAATGGGAAAAAAATAAGTTTCTCGAGGCTTCTATAACTTGAGCCTCGTGTCCTCCCTTATCCCTATCATTGTGGGTTAGTTTGAGCTCGAGATCCCCCATGGTAGGATCTTGGAGCCACCGCACCCACAATTCTCCCAACTATTCCTATCCATTGAGCCTTATAAATACAAGCTCATGTCCATAGTTGAGGGGGAGAATGATAGAGGTATTGTTATGTTGTTGGATTGACCACTTAGTCCAAGTCATTGGAGAGCATAGAGAGCAAAGTTGGACCTTATGGGGATAAACTGTTTATCTCATGGAGGGTCTTGTGGACACTAAGGAAACAGTTGTAATCTTCTCCATACATTCTTAATGCAAAGCTGATTTCCGTCCCACATTATTGTTGTTTTGATTTCACATGTAGATGTTGTTAGATTCCTTAGTCACTAACATGGATAAGTAGATGATTTTCTAGTAGCTTTGATGTGTTTGCATGTTTGATATTTTTGGAGGTACATAGGTTCACAATCGAAGCAATATTCCAGGTGTCTACTACATTAAGGGAAGGTCTTCATCCTTTGTCGTTCACTCATTTGTTCTGGATCTGAACCATTCAGACCAGAGGAACAGCTTCTGTCCGCAGAAGGTGCAATATTCTTAATAAAAAATATGGCGACTCTGCTGGGGATCAATGCAAATCTCAATTGATCTGATATTCCTCAGTTCTTGAACTCTTGTCTGAATCCAGGCTCCATCTCCAACTCTCTTCAGTCAAATCTGCCATCTGACTTAGTGAATTTTGGTTTGAAACTTTCAGATCTGTTCGGATTTGAACTATTTTGACTTTATATGTTCGTTTTTACTGTTAATCCATCAATTTTTGCCTTGATCTGATCAATTTCTAACTTGATCTTTCATTCTCCTTGTGTTTTGGATCTATTTAGGGAACCGCACATGTGATGTTGGCAACAAGCGGTGCCACTACTTGAACTCTGTTAGCCATAAGGGGTGCCAATGCCTGACTCCCGTTATCCAGAAGCAGTGCTCATCCAAAACCGTTATATCAAGACCCCTCCATCGTGGTGCCAGGTAGGCCTTGTTCCAGAACTAGTTTTTTCTCACTTTTTGCAAAAATTTGAGTTTGTTTGCTTTTAGCCCTGCACTGTCAGGCTTGTGTGTTAGAATCTGAATTATCATGGTTGGAAATTCTGTGGTAAAATATTTGTTTGATTTATGTTATAAAGACTGAAAGAAAAACCATTTGATTAGCATCTTGATTTCATTTTTTGTTTCCATAGAGGACTTCTTTTTGCTTGTTAAAAAGAAAAAAAATTTGACTGAGATTAGGTTATTATCATTATTGAGCATAAGGCATTGGATCTCTGATTGGCCTCACAAGCTTTCAGGTTCTCTGTGTTATTTTTTCTCTTTTGCATTAGTACTATCTCATCAAAAGAAAAAATAGTGTAGTTTTAAGTTAGATCTATTTATGTTGTAAGAAAAATCGAAAAGTAGAGTGCATATGCATGTAGTGTGCTTCTTGTTTTTCTTTTAAGAAAGGAGACCCTTCGCCTTTTGATTGCTTTTAGAAAAGGAAAATGAGTTTGGAATGTGTTGCTTGTCTTTGATTTCGATTAGTTCAAGATAGTTGTTTGGAAATTTTTGTTTCTAAAATGAAAAGAAAATACTCTCTTTCCCTCCCGTAGGTAGGCATACCATGAACAGTAAAGTGAAATATTTGCATCCGCATACTGCATGGTTTTACTTTTTCTATCAAAATTCCATGCATTCACCGAACCGTCCACTTTAAAATTAACAGTAGTTATAAGTTAAAATTTACATAGCAATTTGAGTGATAGGCTAGAGACGTGTTCAAGCGTAGTTAAGCATAGGAGCTGTCGTTACTCGTCTGCATTACATCCCGAGACTCGTGAAGTTATTCCATGTACCATTGGTATATAGAACGGCCTTTCACGTACCCTTGAGGTATATAGAATGGTACTTCACGTACTCGATTGTATATCAGAAGGCCCCTTGTGAACGGTTATGCATTAGACAGCACTACTACTGATTTGAGCTCCCACATACCTTGTGTATATCGGGAGACCCCACTAGGATACCTTATCTATCTGAGAAAATCCCTTTGGTCGTCTTGCTTGGAGCCATACACCGAAAACAACATTCGAGGAGATTACTACGCACATACCCTTAAGGTATATCGCGAGTGGCACCTTCTTGACAATCCTGGTGAGAGACCTGACTATCTGAACTCCTCCTGTCATTTAAGTTTGCTTGTTTGGCCTATAGCTTGAGTAGGGAAATTTTTGGTGTGTTTTCTAGTTTTGAGACCCTAGGTTAGATAGGAGTTGTACAAACCGGCTGAGCTAAGATAGACCAGAAGAGTGCGGGGCTTGCCACCTGATTTTATTCCTGTTTCAGGAGAAAATCCTATGGAAGCTATCGACCAAGGAGCTGCTACCAACTCCCAAGTGGGAGAGAATGTGGTTGCAGAAAGCAAAGGCCCATATCGTTCACACTCGCCTCCCTTGGTCCAACAACCTTCTCGGGGTAATACGTCATTACATTCTCCCATAGAAGTTCATGTTGATGATACTACCCACCCAGATTATGGTCCCAATGCTCCATTTTGGGACACCACTATAGGACAAGCCATTGCCTCATTTGGCACCTGTTGAAACTTTTCTGAAGAAGTTTCACTAGATGAAGAAGAATGTAGACAATACTAGGCAGCTATTCTCCGTGCACAAGAGATTGAAAATAAAATAGATGACATATTGGGCACACCACCAGCACATTTCGCAGTTGTTCCTATGGGATATCGTTCACTTGCTGATTCTATGAGACCCATTGAACTGATTCTAGATCGCACAGTGACTCCATGTAATCCAGGTCAAACTTCCAACCCCACTGCCTCCCATATTATGTCTGTTCCCAATCCTCCTAGGTCTTCCGCACCTGGGGCTCAACATTCAATTCCTGTGTTAGCATTACCTTCTAGTGCTGGGGGTCAACCCCCAGCACGACCTACGTTATATGTCACCAGAATTATACCTAGTCTAGGAAATACCTCTAGTATAGAGAAATCTATAGTTTATGTCCCTCCTACCCACACAAATGTGGTTAGCCCCCCATCCAGTTCAGGTCAGCCCTTGGGGGCACAACCTGTAACCAATCAAACCTCTTAGGGGTATGGTTACACAGCAAATCAAGTACCTGTAGGAATCATTAATTATCCACCAACCCTACAGGAATGCCTTATGTGGAATTCCATATCCTAGTAATACTTTCACGCCATGGGGGCAACCTAACTGGTCCTACATGCTAGCTATGGGAGGGATACCTATACATACTGCGGGAGGTGCCGCCTTATGGAGGTCCTCCCCCTAGGGGGCCTAATGGTCCTAGAGGGCCTGGTGGCTTTCCTCCTTATGGTCCTAATGGTCCTGGTGGTCCTGGGGGGCCTGGCAGCTTCCTTCCTAATGGCCCTGGAGGGTCTGGTGGCCCTTCTCCTAGTGGTTCTGGAGGCTCCGAAGGTTTACCTCCCAGGGGTCCCGAAGGGTTTGGTGGTCCGCCTCTTGGTGGTCCAGGTGGTCCTGGTGGTCCCAATTGTCCTGGTAGTCCTAGAGGCCCTGGTGGTCCTCCTCCCAGAGGCCCCTGTGGTCCTAACGGTCTTGATCCTGGAAATCAACCCCCTGCGGGTGGATCTTTTGGTAGTTCTTCGTCACAACAACCTGTCTATCAGTCTACTTACGATTTTACTAGTACTTATATGCCATATCAATATTACCAGTATGTGCAACCTAATCATCAGTTACCTTTCCTAGCAACTTTGGACTTTCCTGATTTGTCCAAGTTGATTAATGACCCCATTCGACATAACCCCTCGTGGCCTCCCATTCCGGTAAAGTTACCATTGGACATTCCAAAGTTCGATGAGAAGCAGGGAGACAATCCGAAAAACCATGTCATGACGTTCCATTTGTGGTGTTCTTCAAACTCCCTTATGGATGATTCAATTCGTTTAAGACTCTTTCAATGAACTTTGACTGGTATAGCCGCGAAATGGTACATTGAACTTCCGCAACGTTCGTTTGTGGATTTTGGCTCATTGGCAACTGTATTTATTACACACTTTTAGCTTCCTATCTGTTATGAAACGGGCACTGATATTTTAAATTCTCTGCAACAGAACACCTCCACCCACATATCCGATCATATCCATAAGTGGAGAAGGTGGCAAAGAATTATTAAGGCTCCTATCCCGGATCAGTTATTATTTGATTGGTTTACTAAGTCTTTGTTTCCTCCGATTGCCCGAGATGTGGCCTTGGGAGGTGCTGTTACTGAAGAGCAAGCAATTAGTCGAGCCCAATGCCTGTATTCCATCTATTCACAGTCCGAAACTTTGTATGACCTAATCCCTCAAGCTCCTCGCCCAAGCACCAAACTTGCAAAGCCACCAGCAGAAATCCCTGTTGATGGGATTGTTGGTTCAATATAGTCCCCGTTAGCAACAAAACCTGCCAAGAAATCTCAGACTGCCACTCCCACTCCTTCACCTCCCAAGGTTTCTACCGAGGTCAATTCTATTCAGAGCATTCAAACGCCCAGCAACAATAAAAAGAAAGGTAAAGCTAAAAACAAAAAAACCTGGAAACCAACATGAGAATTCAAAACCAACCACCAACGATAACGATAAAAGGAAAAGAAAAGAAAAATATCCATGTCTGTTATGCGGAGGTGACCATTTCACAAAAGATTGTCCCCGTCGGGACGAAATCACCCAATTTTTGAAAACTATTCCCACACCTGCAGTTCTCACGGATCCTTTTCCCTCTCAACAACAACTTATAGACCACATGTCTAATCAGAAAAAATCTATCTCTTTAGATGAAATTTGCATGATGTCCTCAGACACTATTAGTTTGCAAACTCGAAGTCAGAGTTACAACAAACCCGCAGACAAGAAAGAAGACAATTCTTCTTCAGGAAAATCTCCCTCTACTCGTTCTCCCGAATCCTCGTCTAATATCCCCCTAACCATCGAAAAGCCTACTCTCAACATGGTTTTTCATCCACCCAAGAGTACTCTTAGGAAGGTTTTTTTAACCCTAATTCCTGAGCTGCTCAATTTTATAATGTAGTTGAAGATCTCGCTCAGGAACCATGTGCAATGTCTACCCTGGAAGTACTCCAAAGTTGTCCTACACAACGCAAAAACTTATTAATTGTGTTAGGAGCTTTAGACACATACAATACTAATTTGATTCATTTCAATGTCGAGAACTATAAGTCTAGAACACCTCACAAACTCGCTTTCCAAATCATCACGAAAGTAGTCGGAAAGAAGGTCTTTAGAACTGTCTTAGACGAAGGAGCTTCAACTTCGGTTTTGTCCCTGTCTTGTTGGAAAGCTATTGGCTCTCCCAAGCTTGTAACATCACCGATGACTCTGAAAGCCTTTGATGGATGAGGTTTCCAGCCCCATGGTCTCATATCAGCCCTTTAATTCAAGATTGGGGGCAAAAATATTTCTATTCAAGTAGAAGCAGTAAACGCCCCGTTAGATTACAACCTCCTTCTAGGAAGAAATTGGTTTTACACCATGACTGTTTTCACTTCAACGGTATTTCGAACTGTCCAATTTCCACATCTAGGGAGAATTGTCCCCATTGACCAGCTTTATTTCTGTACGTCGGATGTTACTACCTCTACGACTAATAACATCCCAATGTTAGGTCAGTCCACTCCTCCTTACTAGTCAATTGGGGTAGGCATGTTTAAGGATTCGTCCCTTATGGGAATTTTTCCGTCCACTCCTCCTAAGACAGACACAGTGATAGTAAATATGATTGGGTCATTCAATTATGATCCAAAGGGAAAACAAATTGTTCAGTCCACCTCGTTGAGTACGCATGAAGAAATGTACAACATCATTCAAACCCTTTTCGATGATCACACTGATGAACTTCATCTAGTGGCTTCAAACCCTTACCACCTGCCCTACTAGTTAGAACCATCTCTTCCTATTCTGGATTATATTTCTGAGACATTTCCTTCCAATGAGTCCATTATGGAGATCATGAATACGAATGAGCCTATCTGGGAGGATCACCATCATAGATCCTTGTTCCTCCCCAACACCAGTTCGGTAGACCATGACTTTGCATCCCTGTTTTCCACTGATATTGTCAACACACCTAAAAGTCCTATATTGTTGCAAGACACATATTCTAAAGGAAACCTATGGAACATTGCTTAAACAAATCCGATTGACATATCAGCCAAGCCTGGTACCATTGAGCCTGTTCATGTTGGGCAGAACTACTTGGCAGAAGAATCTGAAGAATACAAGGCACTTTTCAAAGAATTCAGTGATATTTTTGCCTGGTCTTATGAAGAAATGCTGGGAATAGACCCATCCATTGTGGCCCATGAAATTAAAACCTTTCCCACTGCTAAACCTGTCAAGCAAAAACTAAGGCAAGTCCATGCATGGAAGGCTGCAGCTATTAAAGCTGAAATAGATAAACTTCTCAAAGCTGGGTTTATTTATCCCGTACCCCTGACGAAATGGGTATCAAACGTCGTCCCTGTCAATAAAAAACAGGGCACCATTAGAGTCTATATCAATTTTAGAGATTTGAACAAAGCTTGTCCCAAAGACAACTTTCCTACTCCGCATATCGACCAAATTATCAACAACTGTGCCAGAAGTGTCATCTTCTCATTCATGGATGGCTTTTCTGGTTATAATCAGATTGATATTTTACCCACCGATCAGTACAAGACAGCATTCATTTTCCCATGGGGAACCTTTGCATATAGGAAGTTACCATTTGGCTTAAAAAATGTTGGAGCCACTTTCCAACGTGCTATGTCCTATGCGTTTCACGATATAAAACATATTGGTGAATCGTACCTTGACGACCTCCATGCTCATTCACAGCAACGGGAGGACCACCCTGGTCATCTTAGAGACATTTTCATGAGATGTCGTCATTATAATATACGGCTCAATCCTCATAGATGTGTTTTCTGCATTGAGACGGGACGCCTGTTAGGATTTGTGGTTTCTAAGGATGGCGTCCGAATTGACCCATTGAAAATTGCCGCTATTTTAGCTCTACCAGCCCCAACCAACCTTATAGAACTCCAAAGTTTGCAAGGGAAGGAAAACTTTCTCCGTCGTTTCATGTGCAATTTTGCATAGAAAACCCACGGTTATATGTGTCTCCTTAAAAAGGACACTCCGTTCTATTGGGATCACCAAGCCCAACGAGCCTTTGATAACCTCAAACACACTCTGACTCATTCACCCGTGATACACCCCCCAGATTATTCAAAGGATTTTCTCTTATATATTGTTGCCTCCACTACTACCATCGCTATGGTTTTGGTGCAAGAAAATCCCGATGGTCAGGAGCATGTGATATACTATGCTAGTAAAAATATTATAGATTCCAAAACCCGATATTCACGCATGGAGAAATTAGCATTGGCCACGGTCATTGTTGTTCAAAAATTTTGTCACTACATTTTGCTCCGCACAGCCACTGTATTGGCAGACCAGAACCCTATGTATTGCATCCTAACTCGTCAGGTGCTCGGGAGCAAGTACTCCCGATGGATAGTCATACTACAAGATTTTGATGTGGAATTTTCCAAAGCCACATCAAAGAAATCCTTGGTCTTTTTCGAGCTCATGTGTGATCTTCCCTATGCTTCGATGGAATCTAAGCCCAATGATTCATTTCTGGATGAATTCATGTTCTTGATAAACACTACTGACCCATGGTATGGATATTTACTCATTTATCTCCAAACAAAAATATTTCAGCCAAATCTATCCCGTGATGATCGTCGTCGTATCCGTCACCATGCAAAATACTACCTCATCTTGAATGACACTTTGTATAGACATGGTATCGATTTCATTCTCTGGCAATGCCTCACCCATGAGGAAGATGAACAAGTGTTGAATGATTGCCACTCTGGAGCATGTGGCGATCATTTATATGGGATGGCTACAGCCTAGAAAATCCTTCGCGCTAGCTATTTCTGGCCTTCAGTCTTTAAATACTGTCACGAGGCTGTCAAAAAATTCCCACCCTATCAAAAAATTTATCCAAAAAAGTGCACTCATCCTGCTCCGCTGCACCCCGTCATTGTCGTTGGCCCATTTTCCAAATGGGGGATTTATTATATGCATTGTAAGCCTACCTCAACTGGGGGGGGCATGGTTACATCATCGTATCTATTGACTATTTTACAAAGTGGACTGAGGCCATGCCTACATATGCGAAAGACGGTAAGACTTCCGCTCTCTTCCTGTTCAATCATGTGATAGCTATATTCGAAGTCCCGCAATCCATAGTTACTGATCACAGATCACATTTTTGTAATCAAATGATGGAGGAACTAAGTGCCAAGCTAGGTTTTCATCATGAAAACTCTACGCCCTATTATCCGCAAGCTAATGGTCAGGTAGAGGCCATTAACAAAGTTTTGAAAACGATGCTTCGTCGAATGGTTGGAGACCATAAATCCAACTGGCACCACATCCTTTTCTCCTCTCTTTGGGATTACAGGACTTCGGTGAAAACAGCTACTAGTTTCACACCTTTCCAGCTTGTCTATGGATCGAAGTTGTCTTGCCGATTCAATGTCAGATTCCATCCTTGAAACTTGTCGTCGAACTTCTCCCAGACACTTCCGCAGAGGAAGAGAGATTTGTATACTTGAACAACCTTAACGAAACTAGGAGAGATGTTGCCTTGGCTAATGAGGCACACAAGAAATGCATCAAGGTGCAGTATGATTAATCTGTCCAACCTTGTACCTTTAACGAGGGTGACCTAGTTTTGACTTATGATCAGAGATATGACAAAGTAGGGAAAGGAAAGTTCGAATCCATGTGGTACGGTCTTTTCGTTATTTCTAAATTTTTAGAGAAAGGGGCCTATGAGCTCGTAGACTACAATGGAATCCCTTTAGGACAACCTCGCAATGGGTTGTACCTAAAGAAGTACTATTCCTAGATCTCTCTTGGATAGTATCTTATATATATGTATATTGCTTGACTTTCAGTGTGCTTAAGCATTTTCAATATAGTTTTGAGTTTAGTGTCTGTATCTGTTTATACCATGTTTTGGTTGTGTAGAGCAGATGGATTTCTATGGCTTTGCTAATGGTGCTTGCCACCACACCTTGAATCTTGCCTCAGTTGCTTGGGTTCTCTATTCCCCAGCTTACGATTTGGTCAGTTCAGGAAAGGTTTGTATTGGCCCGCTACCAACAACATCGTTGAGTATCAAGCAGTCATAGGTCTTTTGACTGAAGCTACCTCTCAAGATATTTGCAACTTGGTAGTCTTGATGGACTCACAACTAGTGCTTTGTCATCTAAACCATGTTTATACCATTAGGAATCCTATGCTTCTCCATCTCTTTCGGAGGATGCGCTTGTTATAAAAGTCATTTGAAACTATCACCTATAGGCATATCCCTAGGGAAAATAATGTAGTTGCTGACTCATTGGCTAATTACATCCTAGATTGGCATATTACCCATTCATGACATGAAAATCAAACATGGTTCATTGTAAATAAACGATTAAAGACACATAAAACTCATGTAAAATGTATTCACCATTTGAGACATATAAACACCAGGTAAAAGTATGTATATATATATATATATATGAACATGTTTTGCAAAAAATAGGTCACGAGACCTCATCTGAAGCACGTAGGCTTTCAGGTAAAAATCACCATACAAAATCCTGAAGCTATCAAATTTCAGTGGATACATCATGCACTCATCGTCTAATGATGCTCATGGTAACACATCACTTCCCGGCCTACTCTATGTAGCAGTCTGCTAAAGCAACCCAGTACTCCCATTGTAGGCCTCTGATACTTCAGTGGGAGGTCATCAATGGAAGCATCAGGGATGTCGAGAGTCAACCTCTCCAAGTTCTCATCTAACTCCCATGTCACATTGTCACCCTGCGGTACAAAACGGGCTATGGCTCGTCTATCCAATGGGGAGGCTCCCCCAGGTCGTGTTGCTTCGATGTCTGTATGAAAACATTCAAGTCTCGTTACTTAACATAAAAAAATATAAAACATAAAAACACTATTTCCATTTTAGGGTTTGTTGTTTCTTATCGATGTCACCCCACTATCCGCCAGGTGGGAGCAGTAGGTCAGGGTCACAGCTGAAGTTAGTGCCCGCATATGCATAATCCTCCACCATGAGGAGTTGATCTCTTAGCCATCAAAAGAATGGGTCACCAAACTTCACATTCCCCCTGCCCACTCTAGTACAGGCCATCATTTGGACCCACCTCTACAGGGGAGGGTCTCGTGCCCTCAACTCTGTAAAGACCACCTGGGGTCTCATCTGTGGAACCCCCTCAAAGAAGAAGCAAGCTAGAATGGAAATGAAACCAAATTTATTCAGCTCCCCCTGCCGACACTTGATCAGCTGATCCTTGAAGATCGAAAGTAGGGCTTCTGCCTAGTTAAAGACTGTAGGCGCCATGGCCTCTATGGCATAGAGCATATGTGCTCTGGACTCCTGGTGTACTCATTGGCTTCTCGCCACTCTCTGCATGGTAAACAACATGGTCCGTAGAGGTCCATCCACCACTGCTTTTATGGGGATTTTCTTTCCTGATGTCCTTGTCCCAGGAATGCAGTGACGGTCTATCAACTCCTGATTAGTAATGTCCCCCCATGAAAACCAGTCAACGGGATGGGAGCACCTCGTCTCGAAATTCCAGTCAGGAAGTAGATGTCCTCTACCTCAACTATCAAAATGTGAGCACCAACCTCAAAATATAGTTGCTCCAGATTCCACATCCAGAGTATATGCTCTAGTAATCGCTCATGCGATACCATACTGGGTGTGCAGAAGAACTTTAAGAGTCCGCAATCTCTCAATGCAATTATGCAACCCGTATTTCGTTCGGCGAATGTGTCACCATTATCATGCTATCTCTCTTTCTATATGACCATTTTTTATCAACAAGAACCTGTCAAAAACCATCACAAGACTTGTTAGAAGCATTCCTAATCATCCAAATCAATTAAAATGAGCTAATTTTCCTTGTGCAATCACTTTTATTTCTCCACAGTCGGCACCTCCTGTGTCTCGTTGAGGACAGTTGGTGGCACCACCTGTGCACTATGTTTTCAGCGCAGTTCTAGTGGGGTACCGCTTATCCTGCAAGGGATAAGAGCGGTGCCTACTCCCATGATTTTAGGGCTTGCCATATAAGCCCAAAACACCATTAAAAATCAAAATTGAAGGCATAAAAAGAAAGAGTAGGGTCTAGGATATTACCTGGAACTGACGGTACTCGAATCCGACGGTGGACGCTCCCGATATCAACGACTGAAAATCTAACCAAGAAAATGCTCCAAAGGCTCTCCACTATGGGTAAATAGTAAGATGTTTTGATTTTTTACGATTTACATGACTTTTATACACATTTTTGGGTTTGACATGCTATAGTTTTGTTTTAAAATCGTTTAGTACTCAAAATATATCAGTCGTAATCCTTTAATGTCAGTTATTGGGGCATTTAACACTTGTTTTTAAGTCGTTGCAGGATAGAAGAGCAGTAGAAGTAAGTTTTTGGGAGTTCATTTTTTACTTTTTCGTACTGCCATAAAACGGAAAAAGTATTTGAGAATTTATTGCGACACTTTGGTCATGCTCTTGAAACTTAGCATCAAAGGTCCGAGTCTGTTTCTGATTCTTTTCAGGCTCGTAAAATCTCTCATCGCAAAAAGAGACCTAGTGGAGTCTTCTTTAAACTCTTTTCGGGCTCCTTAAATATGAAAATATTGTCGAGTGATCTTGTCTTCTTCATGCTCGTTAAAGCATTTGAAGAGTCTTATCTTCGACGGTAGGTTATCTCTTTTTCGGTTCGGATGGATTATTTACGAAAAAAGAACACTCCAGCCAATCATGACTGGAAGAGTTCTCTAAGGTATTATTTTATACTTTTTCGGGCCTTAGGGACTAAATCATATGAAAAAGGACCCTTTGGAGTCTTCTTCCATGGTCGTTCAGACTCTATAAACATGAACGATACCGAGTTTCTTTCATTGGACTCATTAAATTAAACATTGAGAGACCCTTTTTTTTGGGAACGAACCCCTCCTCTCTTAGGTTCGTAAAACATATGAGTTTGGACTTATCTATGGACGAGCTATACTGAGTGTTTGTTACCCTCTTTGAACTCGTAAAACCGAAAAGAGGCACACATCAACCATGATGGGGAAAATGGAAAGAGAATCATTTTGCAAATAATTGGCACTTTGTCGTTACCTTTAAACATGGCACTTGTCTGCATATCATTTCAGTCAATTGGGTATTCAGCTGATCTCCATGACGATCCACTTTCATGAGTCATGCCACTCCTTTGAGTCTTTCAAATGAATGCATTGTCCACCGTCGCACTATGTGTTTTTCTTGTTTATTCATGCTACCAAGTCTTTTGTAGTGTCGCTCGATGTCCAAAGGGAAGTTGCAGAAGTTTCACCTCTGCAGTCAAAACAGTCTATGTGTCAGTACTTTTGAGTCAATATTATGGTTACTACATTCACATCATTCCAGAACTATGTTCCGAGTTTCGTGTCATCAATGTGGGACTCATCATGGCCCTCCTTCGACGAGACTATTCCCGTAGACATCAGCTCATCATCTGGGAAATAGTCTTAGAAACAAAATTTAGTACCTTGAACTCTGTATACCTTAATGATAGATTCTCTCACTCTCGACATGGGTTTACATCATTGACCTTTGATCGATAGAATCGACTGGGTGTTCGACATCAAGACATCTAGTCACACTCAGTAGATTGTACTGGGGTACTTTGGGAATCATTGACATCAATGGTGATCTCCCTCGCACTTGTTAATGGTTCACATCATTGGTCGGTAATCAAGTGGTTTCTACCATGTTCGACTTCAGATCATTGTAATCACATGGATAGAATTGTACTTTGTGGAAGACGAAATGAAGACATTGGGTATTTGTTTAGTGCTCATTTCTTTCCCCAGGTTGCGATGGAGTTTTGTATATCTAGCATGGATCCACATTTGTATGGTCGTGGCTATGCTCAAATTTGCGTTTGTATGAAATAGATCTATGTTGTATTCTAGTAGCCATGCTTGTTTATTCCTCTCATGGATCTGCCTTGTATTGGTCTATAGCCATGAGTTGGTTACATTTGTCTATAAGTCAAAAGTATTGATGTACTACAGATGCCTATTGGATGACATTCTCCGATCAAGCTGACATTTTCACCTCGAAGTGACAACTTTTTCTCTCAAAGCTCTGGCTTATCCTATCCTTCTAAGTCTCATGCTTTGGGGGGAATTCTGTTATACCTAAATCCTGTCACCATCATATGATAAGACCCTTAACATCCATGTTTGCCCTTAATCCCAACACTTAAAGTGGAAACTTGCTCTGTTTGTCAATTCTACTTGAAAAAACCTAGCACCGCGCTTTCCCTGTGGCTGATGAGCGGTACCTTGTTCAGCACTGCCTGTATCCTATTTTAGAGAAGCCGTGCCACCGCCTGTGGTCTTTAGTCTAAAAGCGATTCTCATCCAAACTGCTCTGTCATAAGGGAAGAAAAGCGGTACCCTGGGTAAAATGGGAAAAAGAGAAGTTTCTCGATGCTTCTAGAACTTGAGCCTCGTGTCCTCCCTTATCCCTATCATTGTGGGTTAGTTTGAGCTCTAGATCCCCCATGGTAGGATCTTGAAGCAACCTCACCCACAATTCTCTCAACTATTCCTATCCATTGAGCCTTATTAATAAAATCTCATGTCCATAGTTGAGGGGGAGAATTATAGAGGTATTGTTATGTTGTTGGATTGACCACTTAGTCCAAGTCATTGGAGAGCATAGAGAGCAAAGTTGGAGCTTATGGGGATGAAGTGTTTGTCTCATGGAGGGGATTTTTGACACTAAGGCAATGGTTGTAAGCTTCTCCATACATTCTTAATGCAAAGCTGATTTCCGTCCCACATTACTGTTGTTTTGATTTCACATGTACATGTTGTTAGATTCCTTAGTCACTAACATGGATAAGTAGATGATTTTCTGGTAGCTTTGATGTGTTTGCATGTTTGATCTGTTTACAGGTACACAAGTTCACAATCGAAGCAGTATTCCAGGTGTCTGCAGCATTCAGCGAAGGTCTTCATCCTTTGTCGTTAACTCATTTTTTTTTTATCTGAACCATTCAGACTAGAGGAACAGCTTATGTCCGCAGAAGGTGCAATATTCCTGATAACAATGCAAACCAGAGGAAACTCGAAAATATAACCAAGAGGAATCCATGATAAAAAAACATGGAGTGTGAACAAAGTTTCCCTTAAAAGTTCAGGTCGTTGGGATATCAACAATACATACATACATAACTCATGTATGAGCTGAAATTCACTCCAGAACACCAAATACATATAAGTTAGTTTACATAAATCAAATGACTAACTCCTTCATTAAAAGGCCTTCTGAACTATATCAAGTGACAAGAGAAATATTCAGGCTTCTATTAGCACTCATTTTTCCATTTTCACAAACTACATAATGAACTGTCCACTTGAAATATCTAGTTGTATAAGTATGAGAATCAAACCTTCATATCCAAAAAAATCTATGCATCATTTGAAACACCACTAGGGGAATGGTGGCATGTATCAACATAAGTGCCATGAATTTCACTACACTCAAAACCCCAATAACTAGCTCCTCCTTCAAGGTCCGACCAAACACCACTAGGGGTTTGTCTATGACGAAACAACAGAAACCCAATTCCACGAACATGATGATGAATACTATTACAGATATGGGATGCCACAATAGAGAGAGAAAGACAATGCCCAAGATAATCAACGCATAATTGACTCAAAAATAACCCATCTTTCTCCAAATATGTCTTTGTGCTCTTCAAAGAATTCCATCTTTCTTGTTCCTGACATTACGAGTGATATATTAGCACAACCATGCCATTTTTTATGCGGCTATGTGGCGGGTTTCTGTCCTTGAGTTCCATTCTATCTTTACATTCAATACCAGAATAGGATTATTGAGGAGTTGCAGGGAAAAATCAAGCGAATGTACGTAAAAGTCAAAACCATCCTAGACCCCAGAGAAAAGCAAGCCCGAGAAATACAAACCATCGACGATGAGGTGAATGAATATTTAATGAAGCGGCCTCGACACACAATAAAGCCCCTATTTATTCCGACCAGCCTGTTGCACACCCCAAATTTTGAAGTTGAGTTGGAGTTCGAGGCTGTGGTGAAGGGAATTTTGCAACAAAGGATCTCTGTTTACAATCTGTACACAATTTGTTTGTTTTCTCCCCTAGAAAAGTTTGTGGGATTGATGTGGGACTTGTGTGAACAATTTCCCTTCGCATTCCATGGACAAAAATGTTATTTATTAGACAAATCTCCAACTATGCCTATGAACCCATCTCATACTGACAGAATCGTAGAAACCTATGTTACCGGAATGGGGACGAACCGATAAATGGTTCTAGATGGTTTGGGGAGACAAGAAATGTGAACCCACTCACTTCCCAGCTTATAATATGCATATAAAATTGAGTAGCAATGTATTAACCCAGCCTCAAAACAGGAATGAGAACAGAATGGTATAGTCTAACAGCTAGCAGATGTTAATTAGGTGGTCGTTGTATCGATTCCCATAAAGGCATCAGGTCCATGCAATCAGAGATCATTCAAAACTACCCAACACTTAAATTAGCCAACAATGCACGTTTTCAAAGTTTTTTTCCCATCAACCAATCTATATTGGCATATGCTTTCAGTAGAAGAAAAATTGAGTACTAAGATACCTTGGAAACAAAGTCCCTTTATGCAAATTTGAAGTTGATCCCCAGGTAGCCAAAGAGCACAGAAACCCAGGAACAAGCATGACAGAAAGGGACCAGTTGAATATCAACATTGCCCGAGTTGAGAACCAAAGTCAATTCCTGAAACGCTTCTGCAATCTGTCTCAGCAGTCTGTTCGTCTTGGTGTTTTCCGCCATTATTTTCTATTTAGCCTTCCAAAATGTAAATTCCTTTTTTTGCAATTTTATATGTACATAACAATGCAGTAGGATTGAGATCCAATAGGGAAGGAACACATCTGCAATTGATACTTTAAAATGTGTAGAAAATGCCTGCAATTGAGACAATGTCTCCATAGAGAACGCCTCCGGCGTAAAAATACAAATTTACCCATGATCTGAATAGGCTACTATTTCAAGAGTAAAGTTACTAGCACAAATTATTAATGTGAGTTCATTTACATATCTACCAACTTACATGCTTCTAAATTATTGCCGTGAATCCCTAGGAACAAGTCTTTTATACAGTTTACCTTAGTTAGATAAAAATGTGTAGATAATATTAAAATGTTTTTTTAATTGTTAGGCTGAAATCTAATTGAGGAGGATGGAAAATGAGAAATATATGTTCATTTTCTTTAATGATTATTAAAGATATAGTAATGATGTCAATTTGATGTAAAAAAGTATGTTCGAAAAATTAACTATTAGGTTGAAATCTAATTGAGGAGGATGGAAAATGAGAAATATATGTTCATTTTCTTTAATGATTATTAAAGAGATAGCAATGTTGTCAATTTGATGTAAAAAATTATTTTGAAAAAATATTAGATAAAAAAAATTGAGTGTATGATGTTATTTATCAATATGAATTACGGAAAAAATATATATATAATTAATTTGAATTATATATATAACCAAATGACATACCCTGTAATTGTGATGATATACCATTTCAACCAGAATTAATGTGAAATTTTATTTGCCTCTACTTCCAGTTTAACCAATATACAAATAATTGTGTTGACCTTGGAATACAGTCATCATAACGAACATCACAAACAACACTACAAAGTACAAGCTGAGAACAACTTCCAAACTTGGATTTTAGGATCAGCAGAGGTTTCCCTTTCAATACAAGCTATGATGTTTATAGATGTATATTCTATAAACTTCAGGAATGAAAATCAATATAGTTATATAGAACCAAAACATTTACTGACTAATTGCAGCATATTAATGAAAAAAAAGAATTAACAGAAGTTATAACTCGTTGGTTGTACTCCATGTCGATCCGTTTTTCAGTCCCTTTGAAATCAATCAAAATTCAATTTCAACTTCTCCAGACATTTGTGTTTGAACTAACTTTTTAATGACTTTTCAAGAAGGAATGAAAAAAAATTCAAAAGCAGTTTCGGATCTAAGATTAAAAAATTCAATGATGTTTTGGGAAGGCCATTGCCCAAATCAACATGCACTATATATGCTTAAGGACTCTTCAAATGATGGGAAGAATGACATGTAGCTTTATCAGAGAAGCTGGAATTATTATTTACCATGTAGTATGCCATAAATATTCTAGAAATGATCATCAAAATTACATGCAGCTTTATCAAAGAAGCTAGAACTATTACGGAGTATGCCCTAGGAAACCTCAAAGAGGTGAATACCTGCAAACTGGATATTCTTGAAGAAATCAACATGGTGTAGTGATATGTTTACATTTACCACCCTAAATATTAGAAATCAGCATGGTAATTTATCATTTTCCATGTTACTGATTACAAAGGGATTCAAATTTCCCTCAACGGTTGATAGCTTAAAAGCGTTAATCTTGGATTCTAAAAGTACAAGCTAGCCCAAAGTTTGCAGTAATGGTAAAAATGTGATTTATAATTCTACAGTTAAACTCACATGAGCAATGATGTTCTGGAATTTTGTTCCAAATAGAAAAAATTTAACACTCCATACGGAATAAATTGCGGGCATCAAGGTTTCCTTCATAGGCCCACTCAGAACGAATTGGCACATTCAACAGAATTCAACAGCTAATATTGAAAAGGCATATCATTCCTCACTCAATAACTTGTTCCTACGAAGGTCCAAACAGAAAACCATCATAATGCTCCCAATG
The DNA here is from genome assembly GCA_001517045.1 of Pseudotsuga menziesii. Lineage (NCBI taxonomy): Eukaryota > Viridiplantae > Streptophyta > Pinopsida > Pinales > Pinaceae > Pseudotsuga > Pseudotsuga menziesii. The sequence goes on along the minus strand of LPNX011153903.1, from coordinate 343,023 downwards.
ACCTGTTCATGAGAAGCCTCCTAATTCTGAACGACCTTGTTGTGTTTGCAAATGTGCAAAAGGATGAAGATTTGTATCACTGGAGAAAATGGTGGAAAAAATGAGAGGACATATGAAGGAACATCAGTACTGATTTTGAATACCTAAAGTTGTAAAACTTATACATGTATCACTAGGCAGTGAGCCAATATGAATCCTGTTGCAAAAATAACCCTTAAATCAAATATAAGAAAGATGGGAACCTTGATTCTCACCATGATAAAGAAAGTTCTTGAACACCGATACAGATTGCTCCTCTCTGGCCAGTACATACCCCAGATCCAATAATTATAGTATGGTCATCAACAAGCTTAAGTATGCGCATAAGGAGCTCCATGGGTAAATCCTGCCATTTTGAATCTTCATTACCATCAACAGTTTCATCCTTCTCCATATTCGTTAGACTAGTGTGATTCTGTAGGGCAAAGTTCCATTCTTGCTTTGTCACTTCTAAGTCCATTGCATCCAATGTTGATGGTGGTGAAAAGATCATGGTTTTAATGTTCTCTTTCTAGGATATGGTCAACTAGGAAAGCTGATATGTGAAGTTTACTTTATACACAATAAGCTGAATTATTAACACGTGCAACAGAAAACACTAGAGTCAAAACTTGAATTCACAAATACTAAAATGAATTAGAAATCAATAAGAAAAACATCTTACGTCAATCCACCAGATAAAAAATGGAAAGAAAACCTAAACAGATAGAAAAGAAAGTAATTAAGATTTGTTTAACGATAACAAGGTTCAATGACAATCTTGTTCCTAAGAAAAGGTGGACAGTTGCTAAAATATCAAATAGATGAGGTTCAAAATTTAATTTCTGACTAAATACTTAGAATCAAGAATTTCTAGCTACACTAATGAGGGGCTCATCATGTTTTATGGATTTTTCTAGGTGGTACATTTTTTCAGGTTAGGTGTTATACAAAAATGGTATTTTTACAGTAGCCTCCGAGTCAATCCCTCAGATGTCAGGCCTAAACCCACAAGGAGGAAATCATAGTTCCTCTCATTTTAATGTTATCGCACCTCAAAATAAACAAGAGATGGAAAGGTATCAAGAACATACATGAGAAGACAAAAGAGAAATATGGGAAAAAAGTAAAATATAAGGACAACCAAATGAGAAAAAGTGGGAAGAAATGGGTTTACATTGTACATAGTAGAACGATATAGAATAGAGCAAAGGGAAAACTTGGAACAAAACAGTTTAAATGAAGAACAGATGAAAGAAGACAAGAAAGGTGGATGGTGGATGAATGAATGGAGAGCAAGCTCTTAAGGCATGTGAAGCTAACCTTGTGCAGAAATGGATAAACTTGACATCCAACAAATATATGTACTTAATTAGTAAATGAGGTTATTTATAATTTTACAACACCGATTCATACATTTTAATGAACTGAACAGAGAAAGGACAGTCCATTGAACAAACATGTCTACTCACCATATAATTAACATAGATGCATCTAACCACTGATCTATTGAGTAGGAGAGGGATTAAAGAAACAAGTGCAAACCTCTTTGGTGCTTAAATGATCAATGGTTAAGATGTTGCTTGAAATATCCATGGTTAAGATGGATCTAGGCTGGTTTACTTAATATTTGTTTATTTATTAGAGTTAAACATGTATGCATTCTCCCACCCTAGGTTGTGTTAGAGCACCTTGAATAATGATTTAACTGATAACAGGTGGATAAGGATGCATATTTTTATACTAACCCTGAGGGACTTAACATCAGATATGATATGTACCTCCTTGCATATGGTGGTCCATAAGATACCAACAACGATGTGTATTAACTAAATATTTATGACGCAGTTGTTAATTGACGCAATGTTTGAATAATCGACGAACCACAAATTATAACTTTGGGAGTGCCACCAAAGTGAGAAGCTAGTTACTTCACCACTGTCAATGGGGATCAGTTAACTCTTGATAGTCACTCAACTCTGACCTAAGCCAACAATATTCAAGGATTTAGGCATCTCTAATTTACTAGCAGAGACATTTTTACAAGGGAAATAAGGCACTCACGATGGAATGTTGTTGTTGGGATATAGTTTTGGATTCTGTTAATGAACCAGTGGATCTAAAAGGTTTCAAAAAATATAGATTGGACCCCTCTTCCACATGGTTCTAAGGGTTGAAATTGGATGAAATCTCAAAGGGCAATCCAGTAAAATTTGGGGGAGGAAGTTGATGTACTTTCAAGTCTCAATTCTTTTGCTGAGTTTCTAGCATGACATGCTTCTTCTAAATTTCACTATGACATGGTTACTCCCAATTATGGTAGATTGTTCTGGATTTAGGTATGATGTTAATCATTGTTCTAGTACAACATAGTTATTCCTTATTCCAACATTGGTTGTTACAAATTCTGGTATGATGATTGTTCCAGGTTTCAAAATGAAGTTGGAGTCTGAACTTTGAACTATGGCAATGGGGTATGGAATCAATACTATCAAGGAAGAGTAGCATGCAAGAATGCACGACTCCATCAATCTGGTGGAGCCAATTTGCCTGTTTGGTTGAATTTGAGCATCTTCTGGTTGTTAAATGTTTGGATCATATATTTTGTAATGTGTTTGTTTTTGGAACATAGGTATAGTTCTACTAGTTTTATGATGTTTCCTATTGTAAGAGTGAACTTATATTGTAAGAGTGAACTTATTTTGAAGCTTTTTATTTTCTCACCCATGAAGCAATAATTTCAAAATGACTACCCTGTATGATAAGTTTCGAGGCCCAGCTCTATTTTGTAGAATGGTTGTATTTGGTTCTTCCACCCAATCTTCTAATTTTACAACTCTTTCCTAGAAAATGAAACTCATGGAAAAAATTTAAAATTCTTTTCCTAAATGCCTTAACAGCTAGGGCCCCACATTTGTTTGACACAACTTCAACTTCATGCAGGAGTAAAAAAGCACTCTAAGCGTATAAATTATCTTAAAATAAAACAAAATATTATACCATTTGGCATATTGGACCATATTATGCCATATTATACTGATGATTCATGCAACCAGTGTTTCTCAGCATGCAGCTTCAAGGGTTTTTGGGTAGAACCAAGATAGAAACATGCTGAGAATCAAACTTGGACTAGTTGTAATAGACACCCACCAGTCCACTGATAAACCACAGAGCAACCAAGGGCGTGGGCCTTAACATTACTTTATGATCCATCTTTTTATGTCCAGATATAAAAGTGTTAGTTTACAAAATGCCAACTTCAACTTATCAATCAATTCAACTTATAAAAGGAAAAGTTTAGACCATTTCAAATTCTATTAGAATCTATGTGGCCATCCTACAGTAAAACTCCAACCGTGCAACTCCCCTTGTTTGAATTTCTCTAAAATGAGTTGTTTAACATGATTGATAGATCCTAGGAATACTTATCAAATAGAAAAATTGCAGTAAAACAAGAGGTTTTATGGTGAATAAAAGTCCTGTAAATTTACAATCATCAAAATATGAAGATAGTTGAGTTAATGTTGTATCTACATCAGGGAACCTCTCCATTTTCTAAGTACTCTCCTTCTATTCTACAAAGTAACCAAAACCGAACATAATTTCAATATGAATTACAATATTAAATAATTCTCAAAACAAATGAGATAAGCTCATCACTTAATATGGAAAACATGCACAAACCAAAACAATTGGTAAGATATTATTGATTATAATTCAACTAAGAAAATGAATATCTATCAATTTCATAGGATCTAGAAATAACTAACCAAGCGTCCTTCAAAATGATGTAAAAGCAATTGAATACACTATCACAAATCAGTAAAAGGCATTCCATGAAATCGGTGCATTGTAGCAGAGAAAATATATCTCCATCATATGAGTGCTTTGTATTAGAGAAAACTTATTTTCAATATCAAGGACTGAAATCCATGGCCGAGATTCAGCTATGAGAAATTGCATTCACTAACTTGTACAAATATTTCTAATATATATAGATTGAGGAATGACTACCAATTGAATGGCAAACCTTGGAAAATTTTCAGTTCCAATGGGTTAAAATTCTTAACAGAGAATGAATTTACGTTTTGTGCCACTATCTCTCAATCCCAAGGAAAAATATAATGG
>LPNX011153903.1:296621-338754 GCA_001517045.1 Pseudotsuga menziesii | reverse complement strand
ATATATATAAATAAAGATAGACTTGGATTGTGAGAGGCATATTGTGATTTAAAGGAGCCCATCATTGTACCAGAGGTGCAATGACCTTTTGGTGGCTTGATTCAAGGATTTTATATGAGAAATATGGCCTTCATTGGATGAAATTGCTAGCATTTGAATAGGTAATAAAACAACCTGTGCTTTTCTGATTGTGTTTCCTACATGGATGTTACATGCTATCATAAATTTGTTGAATACTTATTGAGTTTTCATTTCTCTCCTTACTTTACATTGTATAATCTAGTCACAATCATTTCATTTACAACCCTCTTTCTTTTCTAATATCCCTAATTTGTTAGCATGTATATTACATACGTAATATGGTACTTTTCCAGCATATAGCTTCATTGGGATTAAGGTCAAAGTCTTGGGCGCAATGACAAGACTCAGCCTCATATACCTTTTAGGTATGGTAAAAAAAAATGAAGTTCCAAATATCCTTTCATATTACTCATTTTTCCGTGGGTTATTTTGTGTTGCATACAAACCATGAGCATAGCTCAGTCATGAAATCAATTGATCCCTTCTATGTTTATTGAAAGAGATATTTGGCACCTAGCCCTCTGTCTCTTTGCTTAATGAGCTTATATCTCTGGGCAATGAAAATACAAAGTGTTTAATTTTCATTGAAATTCAAAGCAGAATCATTTGGTTGTGATGGTAATTTATTAGAATGATCTAATTTATGAGAATGATTTAAGGAGATAATCCTCTATCTCTTTGCTTAATTTATATCTCTGTGCATTAAGAATACAAGGTGTTTAACTTTCATTGAACTTCAAAGCAGAATCATTTGGTTGTGATGGTAATTTATGAGAATAATCTAAGGAGATAGATATTACTCTTGTTGTAGCTATGGATAGCTCTATTTGCGGACATGTAACATTATTTCCATTTGTGCAATGATAGCTCAATTCTCACTCAAAACATCAAAATAATGATGGCTCTCTTATGGAAATGGATTGTTAAGTCAAAGGTGTTAAAAAAAATTGTAATATGATATTCTAGTGGCCAAAATGGTAAGCCCACTTGTATAATACCAAATTTTCATAGAGTTCCTTGAAAGTTGGAAGCTCATTAAAAGACTCAATAACTGCAGTAGATCTAGAGACGTTGCAAGAGGGAATTCTAGTTGCAAAAATGGAAAGCCCTTCTGAAGCATACCAAATAGTCCAATGAATAGGTTGCATCAAACCTCGTATTAAAAAGAATACAAACAAGACTTGGAATAAATTGAAAATGGATAAATATTTCTATATTGGAAATATATTATTAAACCAAAGGTTCTCAAGAATACCGTAATAGGAAATTCTGGTTACCAAAATGGTAAGCCTGCCTATAAAATGTCGAACTATCCAATGCAGATAGTGCCTCAAAACCTCATATTAAAAGACTTCATAAATGCAGTAGAAACAGAAAGATTGCAATAGGAAATTCCATATGGAAAAATAAGAAGCATAGAGGGATGCCAAGTGTGTGGGTTCTGTCACATCACGCAAAGTTATGATTGTTTTAATTGCATTATCGTATAAGAGGGATTGTTTTAATTGCATTATCTTTCTGTCTGAAACCTATATGCAACATTATATGGTGTACATATCTATTCAAATGGACTCGATGAGATTAGAAATAGAGTAGTAGTGGGGCTGTGAAAAGAAAATACAAATAGTAGAACACAAAAGAAAATACAAACAGTAGTTTGGCCAGAGTCAACACATTGCAGACTGCAGGGACTGGTTTTGGACCACTGGGGAAGACATCTAATATTCACAGTTTTTATTTGTAGATCTTCAAAAAAAACCTGCATTTTCAAAGATAATGACCAGAATGGGATTTATGGTTTATCCATCTAATTCATAGTGATAGTTAAGGATAGGGTGCAAACCCTAACATAAATTGGCAACTTCCTTAACCAATTCAGGGAAAAGATATGGCCTAGTATTTAATCAGCCATATTAACCTTGAAGAGCGGAAGACGCACACTTTTTCTGGGTTCCAATCCAGATTCGGTGAACAAACTAAATGGTACGATAATAAAATTATTTTCAAGAAAAACAACCTCCGATCATCAATAACATTAAAATAAAGGCATACGAAATCCATACCTTGAGCGTTCCCTTGCAATGATTGCACCTAAAGCAAGCCTTGTGGTAAGAAACTCCATGGGCAAACAGTTGATCCACAAAATAAATCATTGTATCGCAAGGTTTGCACTTCTGTTGCGTTCCAGTGAAGGCCATAGCCACTATACGAGAATACTTGTGGTAAAAAAATGATTCCAATCCCTCGCATTCTAAATAGCCATGAAAAACTTTCTTCCACAGAAATCAGCAATCTTTAAATAATACTTTCTCAGGCGGTTTCAAGGCAAGTTCTAAATAGCCGTGAAAAAATTTATTCCACAGAAATCAGCAATCTTTAAATAATACTTTCTCAGACGGTTTCAAGGAAAAAATAGCAAAATTTGCAAATTTGAGCTCTTCTCCCTTCTAATAAACCATACAAACCCTTTGCCCACAGAAATGAACAAATTTTAGCTCAAAATAGCTTACCTCGCCCCATTTTCGCCTCAGAATCTGGAAGCTCCAGAGAGGATTTAGACATAATCCCTCCCTTTTCTTTAGCGAATGATCAATCTAATGCTTCTAAAACTACATTCTAAGATGTTTTGCTGTAGATGTCTAGCTTAAGGGCAAAACAATTATTTATATCACTGTTTCCTCGATCAGGAGCCTAATTTGAGTCTTTTGCTTCGTTACAGAAACAAAAATACCAATTCGTCCACGAAAATTGACAAAATTTGACTAAATGATCAATAGTTGGGTCGCTAAAGCCTTGATATACAAGATATGAGTGCCCCAGACGATGAGAAAACACAAGAGCAGACTGGAACCCGCGATCTACCGATGAAGGGACCACAAAACTTTGTTACAAACACTCAGACCATGCTTATGTTCAAAATAGAAAAAACAATGAAAACATCTTACCTATTGCAATTCCTCGTCCTAGATTTTTATATGCCTAGAACAAATAATTTCAAGAATTACGAGACTGATAACACCATCGGATCACCGAAGAAACCTTAATGAATTTCAAGAATTACGGGACTGATAACACCACCGGATCACCGAAGAAACCTCAATGAACCCAAATCTGATAATTTCAAAAATTGCAGAGTGTTCTTTCTTCTTTCTTCTTAATGGGCAGGGCAGTGCCTCTTCCTGTATCAAGTTTCATGTATCACGATTTCAATAGGACAATGGTTTTGATGGAGTTTTCTTCTCCCATCAATCAAAACTAAAAAAATAACTAAAACATTTTAGCTAATTCACATTTACAACGTTCCAGCCAAAGATTTTCATGGACAAATAACCATATAATGCAAAGGTTATATTACAATATCTTTTTAATTTCTTAGCTTTTTTATTTTGTATAATTATTTTTTAAAATTATTCATTATATTTTAATTAATATTATATATTACAAATAATTTTAATGTTTTATACCTATTATATACTATAATTTATATGTATAATAGTTATAATTACATATATTTTAAATAATATTTAATTATATTATATTATATGAATTAATATTATGCTAATTATGATGTTAATGATGATGATGACGATGACGATGTCGATGATGATGATGGTGATAATTTGTACATCGTCATCGTCATCGTTTCAAGGATTTGTACATGGAAAGGATACCATGTAAATGGAAGAGGTGTAGTGAATGGAAGTGCATTTCAGGGATTTGTACATAATGCGAATTTTTAACAATGCATTGATTCACATTCATGATGATGATGACAACGATATGATGATGATGATGTCGATGATGATGATGACGACGATGAGGATGATGACGATGAGGATGATGGTGATGATCATCATCATCATCATGAGGATGATGGTGATGATGATGGTGATGGTGATGGACATGATGATGATCATGATGATCATGATGATCATGATCATGCTAATGATGATGTCGATGATGATGATCATGCTAATGATGATGACGATGAAGGCGATGGTGATGATGATGATGACGATGATGGGATGATGATGACGATGATGCTAATGATGATGTTGATGATAATAATGATGATCATCATCATCATCATCATCATCATCATGACGATGATGACGACGATGACTATGATGATGATAAAAACAGTGATGATGAGGATGAGGATGATGGCGACGATACAAACAGAAAGTAAACGAAAAGTGGTGTAAACAGAAACACACTATTGTGTAACAAAGAAAAAGTTAAGCACCTAAATTTCCTTTGTCATGGTCATAAGAATATTAAGTTTATTATAGTGTGATCTAACACATTAGCACATACTGCATTGCATCGTCAAGGAATAAACCTCACCACACGCATAGGCACATAGTTGGGCCACAAGGTTTGTTGATTTACAATTATTTTAAAGGTTTATTTTTCTTGAAGATTAAGTACTTTTGGCTATGAGAATTATCTATGGGACTGTTATGTGTGACAAAATTGAGAGTTGCAATTTAAGGTCTATGACCCAATATTTTTGGTTAATGGTCATTTAAGATGTCAAAACCAAACAAAATTTTCGAATTTTCTAAAACTAGAAATATAATGTTCTAATCCATTATAAGGGCAAATTTTATCTAAATTGTTATTCTTATAATAATTAGAATTAATAAGCACAAAATAAACAAAAAACTATACAGATGTTTTTTAATGATTAATGTCTGTAATCCCCATAAAAATGTATTAGTTTAAAGTGTCTTTCTTCTAAATCCTAATATGAGGGGGGGTGTTCTTCCTAATGTAACAAGTTATGCCTCTAATGCTTAGTTGGTGATATCTCAATATGTGCAAGTGTGGGAACTCCCCCATACAAAGAAGTCGATACAGAGGTTTTAAAGGGTATTGATCTTATAGGAGAGGGATTTTATCTTATAACTAGAAGTGATTGGTGAGGGTTGTGAGCCCATATGACCCCTAATCTGTAATCCATATAACCCCTATGGATCCCTAACACTTATATTAACCTATAATATAACCCACTTAGTATAAGCCTTAATATGTATAACCTCAAAATTTTATTACTCGCTCATAACCCTTAAATATTATAACTCTTGACACATAGCCACTATAAACTCCAACATAGCTACTATAACTCTAATACTTAACCCCTATAGCTCATAAACCTTTAAACCCTTTATGATGATGATAGTTGTCGAATTTCAGACGAACTGTTGTCGAATTTCCTACAACAAGTCCGTCGAATTTCCTACGACAAGGTCGGCGAATTTCCTGTGACATATCCATTGAAAAACCTATGAACTAGTGTCGAAAATCCAACGACATATCCGTCGAAAAACCTACGAACTAGTGTCGGAAATCCGACGATATAGCTATCACATTTTCTGACAACATCTTCGTCGAAAAACCTACGCCTATGATGTCGAAAATTCGACGGCACTAAAATAATTCAAAAAGCTCAGTACTTTTCATCATTGTTGTCCGACACATCCGTACGATACGTTGGATGTCATTGGATTCTGTCGTCGGATTTCAACTTCAAATCCTGTTGTGTTCAAAGCAATCTAATATGCTTCTTCAATAGATCTCAATGACAACGAGATTAGTTTGTATTGAATATCAAACCTTACGCTATTCACATACCTGGAAACTCTCTCATGCGTATCCTCTATATAACTTGATCTAATATTCACCTTATAAAATTCCTCAATAAACTCCCTAACTGTCATTTATTTCGGCTTAAGATTCTACATTTTCCTATACAAAATCAATTGGTAATCTTCTCTAGCTATTGATCTTGGATTTATGTTTCAATATTCTTTCCTCTTGCACACCATCCCACCACAAGGATGCATTCTCGCTCAACCTCATGACAACAAATCTGACTTGCTTGTCTTCTTTCACTTCAACATAATTGAAGTGTTTATTCATAGCATTAATCCAATCAATTAGTTCCTCTAGATCCATGCTCCCATTATAGAATGGTACATCATCCTTTGAACTTGAACCTACACCAAAGATTGATTTCAGTGTTCTTACCTCAGGAGTTTCAGCAGTTATATCCTCCTCCTCTTCTGGTATCTCTTCCTCACTTGTATCTCCAGTGTTATCTCAATGTCTAGAGGTCTCTAAAGCTTCCAGCCTTTCTCTGAGAGTTCTCGCCTCATCCTTAACTCTGGATTGGCAGCAGGTCTTCCTCGCCTACCCCAACCTCGTCCAACTCTGACATCCATCTCCTGGCACAATATCTTACCTCTAGATACTTCCTTCCTAGTCAATAATAACTTGCTCTGAATCTATTAGTAGCTTAGGAGTAAATACAATCTTGCCTTTAATATAAGAAACAATAAACTCCTACCTGATCATAAACTAACAATCCCTCTCTTCAGAAACAAATACTATTACAACCGCTCTAATACCAAAAATGATGCAAACCAAAACCTTCTTAGTCTACATATGAGGATCCATAAGTGTATTTAGCCTCAACTCACTCAACATAAGCAGAAAATCTTCTCGATTTCATTGAGATACCAAATAAACTCAAAATAATTATCTCACGTCTTTGTTTCGAGTTTATACACATGAATAAAGGTATAACGGGCTATATTTCCTCTAACTCAATACACAGGCGAGAACCATACCAATACCTCTTTCATCACACTCTAGGAGAACCATGAGACTACTCTCTCATTTATTCCGACTCACTATGCTTCCGATATGCTTTGGCCTTCGGGCTATCATTCATTCAGACTATCGCACATTACTCCCATGCGATTTTACTGATTACAAAGAACTTGATTCACTAATGACTGTCTGTTATCTTATTCAAAGGAACACTGGCCTTCAATCTTCTGGTCGCTCACCTCCTCCAAGTTTTGTCTTTCCTGCAATTTGTATGGATACACAACGGATTTTCAAGCATATACCACAATTTCAACAAGAAATTATTCTCCTTATCCCGGTTATAGACATACAATTCATAAAAATATGAAATATGCTTCTACTATCTGAACAATGTGACTACGCATGCCTGATTATCATAATACACAAGTATAAACTTCTTTGTATGAGAACGAATACAGCATCTCTCTTAAATTCACCAATTTTATTCAATCGCAGTGTATAAATACATCAATTCACTAAAATCAGTATTTAATTTCTCAAAGCTTGAATGCAATATAGAGATTGAATTACACAAGAACAAGTTGCCACAGGTTTGTTATGTTTGCTCAAGAAATATCCTATTATGAGTTTTTCTCTTTGAACTCTCTCTCAAGCTACCGAGCTAAAAAAATTTCTTGAGCTATCACACTAGCCCTCTACAATGAACTTCTAATTGTGTCTAAATGCATAAAGTAAATTTGTTACAGATCCACAATTTAGGGAAAATAAACTAATTTTAGACTATGTTTTATGAATCGGTTGCTTATCTGCTAAAAACCCTCAACCAACACTAACTTATTACAACATAGGATTCTAAGATCCTTTTATTTAAAAACTAATTTCTATTTTAATTATAAAAAAACAGTAAACAAATGAGACGTAGTCTCTTCTAGAAAGTCCTACTTGACTTTGTGAAGTCATGAATGACTTCACCCTTCTTGAACCTGTGCTCCTGCGTCATGAATCCATACTTGTATAATGTACTAGTGAGTAGATTCAAAAAATTGTTTTGTAATTGTTTCCAATAGTTGGAAGTAGGCAATACTCTTGTGGTTAAAATTTGGTTGTTGAAGCAAAACTTGTTTTAATCTTTTAATTTGCATTTATATGGTTTATAAATGAGGTCATTGTTTGTTTAGATGGTGAAGAGTTAGAATCTTATGAATGGTTATTGATATGATAAAGAGAGATAGGGGTGTGGGGAGAGAGAGACAGAGAGAGAGACCCAATGGAGTTGAGAAGTGGTTAGAGATATTTTTTTTAATTCACAATGGATTTATGGGCATGCTTACAATCTATCAAGCAATGTCGTATTTGTGTATTATGGCATTAAGAGTATCTCAAGCATTTTCATATATTTTTGGTTGTCTGGTCGTTGCTACGTTTTCAAACTTGTGTATGCTAAGTGGCTAAAATTCAATAGGTTTTTTCAGATTAAACATTTGTGTTAAAGTATATGGCAATATGCCCAAGTTTCAAGTAACAATGTCAATATGGTTATTGGGCAATGTTAATATGATTATTGGGCATTTTATAACCTACATTTGATTAATAAAAACCCACTCTTCTCTTGGTTTAGTTTCACATGTAAGACTTGGTTAAATGGAACATATCGGGTTTTTTAAATAATGTGGCCATCACACTTATACATTATACATTATAAGGTATTGTGTTGAGTTGTTATGTTTTGGGGTTGGAGTTGTAGTTGCATTGTATATATATGTTTCAATGTATGTTTGTTTATGTGGGTGTGTGTGTGTGTGTGTGTGTGTTCCATGCACGTATGCAACTACAACTCAAAACGCATATATGCCATGTGAATTTCGAGTTGCAATAAAAAAACAAATTGTATAATATTATGTTAGCTTCCCAATGATATTTTTTTTAAAATATTTTGATGTTATTTAATGTGTAAAATTTTGCATTTAATGAATGGTGTGACCTTTAAAATTTCGGAAGAAGTTAATAAGTGACTCGTGTCCAACCCCAATAATTCAATCTTATAGTAATAATTTAAAAAAAACACAAATCTATGAGCATGATCTACACAAAATGCACCGTACTCTGCATATTTTTTTGTTAATTTATTTCACAATATACAATTATTTATTATTTTTTGAAAGTGAACACATCTGATTTCAGCATTATTTTATACACTTGTGTCCATCCCATCTTTTTTTCACTGTTTTCAAAAATTGAAAACCCAACTATACCCTTTTGAAGAGGACACGTCGATGTGTGGGATGTGCATTTTTAAGAAATTTCTGGATGTGTATATTTTACCCTGCAGATTTTTCTTTGAGCTGCTTCGAAGTTGTTGTCTAGTTTTCTAAGTGTAAGTTTTAGAACTAATTAAAAAAAAAACCATATGAATGCCAAAACGCATGCATGATATCTCAATAGATAGAGGATTCGGTGATGAATCTATCGGTATGAACTCCGCTCAGTTGCTCGCCATGAATGGCAGGGTTTACACCTCTAGAAGACACAAGGAAACATTGATTTTCCTGTAAGAGGGCTAATTCTCTGTTTTTCAGGCCCTCGATCGAGGTATGAAGCTCGATGGGGGTATTTAAATACCTCGATCGAGGTTTCAATGGACCCTCGATAGAGTTTTTAATGAAAGCTCAATCAAGGGTTTATTAAACTCTCGATCAAGGGTCTAACAAACCCTCAATCAAGCTATTATTAAACACTCGAGAAAAAAAAAACTTTGTACATGACTACCGAGGTTTTATATGCATGCTCACCACGCTTATATTTAGTACAAAAAATTGAGGAGATAAATCCTAGTCCCCTAGTTCTCAACATCTTGTGGACACTAACTACCATAATCCATATCTAGAAGATTATGCCCATGTAGGACATTTTATAAATGGGCTTCAAGGACCCAACTAGAGAATTTAAAAGAAAATTTACACAAGAATAAAGAACTCTACCTCATTAGGAAAAAAAACTAGTAATAAGCATAAGTGTTCATGAAGTAATTGTTTTCACACATTTTGAATAAAAAGTAAAAAGAAAAATTACACAAGAATAAAGGGGAAATGGGAATTTCGACATTATTTGATTCCTATCAGCAATATATCCAATGTGTATACAATTGCTTGAACCTAATGTTTTCAGAATTAGATTTACAGAAATGTAGTGAAAGGTTTTAAATACTAAAAATACTTTGCTCCTTCGTATATAATATTTTGTTTTAAAAAACTACAATTATGTAATATGACTTTGAAAACACTAATTTTTATCTTAATCGTCATGTTATATTCTGCCCTGAGCTCTGGGCTTTAAATATCTAGCCGGAGGATCTATATCGTGCGTAGATCGTAGTCCTGAGAATCCAGGTCGAGTGGACTCTCGATCTGGATTCTCAGGACTACAATCTACCTACGATATAGATCCTCAGGTCAGATATTTAAATCCCAGATCCCAACGTGGAATAGAACGGGACGATTAAGATAAAAATTAGTGTTAAATTCAAAGTCATATCACATAATTGTAGTTTTTTAAAATTAAAAATTATATACAAAGGAGCAAAGTATTTTTAGTGCCTTTAGAGAGATGAAAATGTGAGCATGAAAAAAAATGACCTCATTTCCTTGGGTTATATCAATGTCCATTGTTTACTCTTCAAAATTGTTATTGTGCCACACATTTGTAATTAATCTTGCTAGTAAATTATTGAATGACATTAGAATTTATATCAATAACACGCGATTAATTGTTTTGGTGTTTCATAATGCTAGGATTGGAGGAAATTAAATAAAAGAAAAAGTGTTATGGCAACTGTGAGATCCGAAAAACAAAAAGTATGGAAACTAAACATGATACTACATCTTATTTCAACAAGAATTGAAAATGTTCAATGACATGAATTCAAATGCCGATTCAAAATACAAGGTGTCCAACCATCTTTTGGAAGAGTTCATTAAATGAAACTTTACATGATGCATATGGAAATACACGTGTTTTTAAATACCTCTATTGAATGTTTATGTGTGGTTAGAGAAAAGCTTGACCGAGCTAGCAGCTTAATCGAGCTTTTCAAAACTTTAACTAAAAAAATATTCGAGTGCCCATATACATGTGTGCACACGAATATGGACACCCAAAAATTTATTTAATCAAAGTTTTTAAAATCTCGTATTGTTCATGGGAACAAGGTCTTCAAATTCAATTAAAATCAAACATAGAATTATATGATAATAAAATTTAATAAAACATAATTTTGACTAGAAGAATGATACTTGTGGGTAATAGTACATACCTTGAAGAAAAAACAAGTAAAAACATTACTACTGTCATTTCCTCTAGATTTTATGTGTAGATATTAGTCGTGGAGTAATTGGAGTTATAGATGTGATTGATTGGAGCCATAATCACATCTATGACTCACTTACTCTACGACCCATATCTACGAATGAATATAAATGACCATTTTCTATCCAACAAACAAAGTGAATTAAATGGTGGGTTTGTTGCCTATTTATAGACGATTAGAAATGCTCGATCAAGGTCTTCTTTAACCCTCGATCGAACCTGTTTTTAACCCTCGATCGAGGATTTAAAATAACCTCAGTCGAGCATGCTATAAACCCTCGATCGAGGTGTAAGACCTTGATTGAGGTACATTTTTTTGTTTTTGCCAAAATCGCCTTGCCAAAAATTGTAACCCTGCTCCATGGATACACCTAGGAGTGTTCCTTTATATTTATTTTGATGTCATGATATAAATATTTTAGTATTCTCCTTTTCTTTTAAGTTATTTGGATTTAAATTTATATGATATGAGTGTTTCCTTTTATATTTATTTTGATATCGTGATATAAATATTTTAGTGTTTATTTTAAGTTTATTTCTATTTTTAAATAGATAAGTTATAAGACTATTTGAACACAATTATATTTTTTTAAATGTTTAATTTGTAATTTATGTTCATACATTTAACAAGTCATATCTACCATCCCATCGGGCGAAGAATATGCGTGCAGTAGAGCTATTGAATAATTCAATTCTTTATCTCCCTATATACCAGAATCTCTCGTTTCTTCGGAGAACCCCTACCATTTTATAGTACCGAATATTGAGTAGACAAGCAACCTAGAGATGTTTCTTGTTTACGAATCTACAGACTGACCTATATATGCAAATCGGGGAACCCACCGAATTCACTACCAAGGGGGAGTGAAAGTCATAGCATTTCATAGCTTCGCTTGGTGAATGGAAGTTTCTCTCCATGTGTCTCTAGAGACATATTTCCTCCTTTTTTGTTTTTTTCTCTCGTTATCTAGGGCCATGGTCTCTATTGGCGACCTTTAGGTGTTGGAAACTTCCATTTCTCTGGATCTGGATATGTCTGCTTGTGTTGCTGATGTTCCTTTGGTGCCTGTTATTCAGGATGGCCCTTCTTCTCCTGTGCGGATGCCCTTTGCGCATGTTGTTGGATCGTTGGATGTGCCCTCTAGTATGTGCATTGGGGGTCTATCTCCTAGTGTTATGAATACCAAATACCCTCTCACGTATGGTATACTAATAATCCCATGCTTTTTATATTGGGTATAAATACTAGTATCGAGCTTTATTTTTTACAGATATGCTCATCTTATTATATATGGGGTATAATTATTTAATATTGATTACACTAGTAGCTGGGGCTGTTTGATCACCGCTTTGCATGGTTGGCCAACGATCCCAACCTCGGTCTGGTGATATCGCTCTTCGTGGAGGGCAGTTTGGACAGTCTGATAGGCAGACTGGTTCCACATTTTTCTCTGGGTTCTCCATCTTCAAATCTCCCTCCTTTGGAGGAATCTTTCTTCGAAGATGTGGCTGGGTTTCTGAGGTGGATCTTTCTCCTGTGAAGTCCATGTCTTCCTCTGTCTCGGCTCTGGATTGTGGATGCTTCACTGACCCTCACTGTTCTCTCCAACCCCGCAAAGCTTTATGTTCTTTTGTTGATGGGGTTCATCAATTGCGGAGTCGTTTATCTGCTCTTGCTTTGGCCTACGAACGGGCGATTTTGGATGTGCAGAAAAGCAAACAAAGGACTATAAAAAGATCCTTCCGAGCTCGGCTTCTTCATGATCTACCCTCTTGAGGTCTAGTGTCCTCGTTTGGTTGTGAGGATGTCCCTATGTACTACTTCTTTCTGTGTTTTCTCTTCATTTTGTGTTATGTTTAATGGTTGGTTACCCCATCCCTTTGGCAGTTTTTTGGTCTGTCTGATTGATTACTCTGTATAGTTATTTTCCTGCTATGGATTTCTATCTCTTGATTTCTATCTCTTGACTGCTCGAACCTGATGTATTGACTCTTATCGGGTTTTTTTTAACAAATTTTGTTGTAAGGCTATTTCCTAGGCAATTATGGTTTTATATATTAATATAATAGAATTGTGTTATATTTTACAAGAAAAACAAAAGTCATGGCATTTCTTTGATCTTGTACATACAACAAGCCATAACACTCAACTCACACAACTTGTGGGTTTGAAACATTTATTTGATATTATACATGCAACAAGTCACAATAGAAAACTTCAACTTTATAATAATAATTAATTCAACAAAATTCTTAATTAAATATTCCTAACATTCTTAAAAATATTTACTTTGTATTTTATTTTTTCATACATTCAATAAGTCCTAACATTTCTATGATCTTATACCTGCAAACAAGTCATAGCACACAACTTCTAAGCTTAAAACATTTATTTAATATTGTATATGCAACAAGTCACACTAAAAAAACTTCAACTCTATAACAATAATGAGTTAAGTACTCTCAAACATTCTTTTTTTTCAAACATTTAAATTAGAACGCTCAATTCACACAATTTGTGAGTTTTAGACATTTATTTAATATTATACCTGCAACAAGTCACAATATAAAACTTCAACTTTATAACAATAATTAATTCAACAAAACACTTAATTAAATATTCTTAACATTCTTAAAAATATTCACTTTATAATTTTTTTTTATACATTCAACAAGTCATAAGATTTCTTTGCAAGTCATAGCACACAAATTCATGGCTTAAAACATTTATTTAATATTGTATATGCAACAAGTCACACTAGAAAAACTTCAAACTCTATAATAATAATTAGTTAATTACTCTCAAACATTCAAATTAGATTTTATTACTAATTTCATAGGATTTAGTAGAAAATAAGTAGCTTTACTATTTTCCCACTTGTTATATAGATTTAAACCTTGTAATCTTGAACTTAAATAATAAAATATTTATAAAAAACTTGTTTTCTTTTCAAACATTTAAATTAGATTTCATTAGTAATTTCATAGGAATTAGGTAGAAAATAAGTAGTATTACTACTTTCCCACTTGTTATATAGATTTAAACCTTGTAGTCTTGAACTTAAATGATAAAATATTTATATAAAGTTTATGTCTAAATAAGATGAAATTGAATTATTATTTTTTTAATAAATTTTTCTTTATGTGATTCAAGTGTTTTCTTTTTTATTATTATTATTATTATTTGATTTCACTGATACTAAATTTATATTTATTCTTGGCTTCATCCAATGTCAATCCTAGGTCTATCTCTAGTGGGTCCCTCCAAAGACCTCATTTTCTAGGAAGCTACATAGAATGTATTTCTGGGAGGTGATAAAGCTAGTTAGGAGTGTGTCTAACTGTAAAATGTAAACAATTTGGAAGACTTGTTGTTTTAGGGCTGCTCTAGAGAAAGTATTTCTAGGAGGTGGGCAGTATGAACAAGTTCTTCTGAAATTGTCCCTAATGGTACATCTCTTTTCATATTTATTTTTATATCATGATATAAATATTTCAATGTTTTTTCATAATTTATTTCTATTTTAAATATACAAGTTTAAATAGATAAGTTATAAGATTGTTTCAATATAATTACATTTTTTTTATTGTTTACTCTGTAATTTATTTTATTTTTTTGTATATTCAACTATTTATATTTTTTTTTCAAAATTTTTAAAAAAAAAGCTGTATTTATATTAAAAATATATGAAAGTTTTGCAAAGATTACAAAGTAGATATCTAGTCCAAGAACCAAACAGAGACATAGACCCAAAAACTCCAGATAGTCCAAGGAGGAAGACACATATGATAAGAATAAAGAGCTCCAACAAAAAGACAATAGACCCAAATCCTCAAATAGACCTGCATAACTAAAAGTACAATGAAAAAGAGCTAATAATCAACAAACCAAAATTATGGAAAATAGATCTGAATGTTGTTCTCCAAAGAGAGGACACCACCCATCCATTTTTCATAAAAAAAATGTAGCCTTCTGCCACATTAAGGGCCCTCTTAGAGAAAAGGTCCACCTCCTAGTTAAAATGCATGTATATATGAGAAAATGATATGTCCTTGAAATGATTGATCAACTGATGAGTATTATTTAACCAGGCTTTGAGATGAAGAACATTGATCTTGCAATCGTTTTTTGCTCAATCTATGATCACTTTGGCATCCCCATAAATCTGAATGACATCAAGCTGCATGAATATGGAGAAATATAGAGTCATCCACAATGAAAATAGTTCACATTTTGTATTTGAACCAGAACCACAACACATCCAGATTTTGAAAAAAATTGAGTTGTTCAACTAGAGAATAGCACTAGCACCGCATTTGGACATATCCAACTAAGATGCTCCATCGAAGAAAGCTGAATATTTTTCATGCATCAATGGAGGCTCTTGTGAAAATGAAGTAGGGTCATTTTCGGTGATCGCTTTGAGGGATGAAACTCTTTGAAAGTAGCCACACCCCTTGAACCAACTATGGAAACAAACTGACATGAGCCTTAAAAAAAATGTATTCGTGTACTTCCAAATTTCCCAACATAGAAAACATGGGAGATCTTTCCAATCACTCCTAGTCGATTTCCAGTTAATATAGCAATCAGCCAATGTATCACTTGTCCACGGTTCTGGGAGATTGCATAACATGTAGACATATAACCATAGAGGCTTCACAAAGAGGCATGTGCTGAATAGATGATGTATTGTTTCTTCACAACATCCACATAAAAAACAAATGCTTGGCCCACACTGACATATTTTACAGATGTTGTCCCATGTCAGAATACGGTTTTCCAAGGACAACCATGTGAATAGGGTCACTTTTATATGGAGCATTCCAGTTCCATAAAGAACTAAACCACGAATTGGATGCACCAATCTTATCTTCAAACAAAACTTGATACACTAGCTTTGCAAACAATACGGCATCCTGGCTATTGTATGACCAGTTTAAACAATCTTTTGACTCCTCAAGAAGAATAAAGCCTCTTTGAAGGCCTAGAATATACTCAGTCAGTTATGATGTCATTCCACCTGATAAGCCTAGTTAACTAGTAGATATCCAACCGTGAGATACAATTCCGATGGGAGGACTCATTGAAATGTGGTTCAAATTATAATATCCATTTGTGTGCAAAAATGAAATGAGATGGTCAGATAACCTGTAATCAGCGAGGCCACCAATAATTGGGTCCATCCCAATGTGGATGCTACGACCATTACCAGGGACCCAAGCTAACCAATTCCCCATGATGTCAAATGAATTGAGCATTTCTATGATCTTGTACATGCAACAAGTCATAGCACGCAACTCATACAACTTGTAAGCTTAAAACATTTCTTTGATATTGTACATGCAACAAGTCACAATAGAAAACTTCAACTCTATAACAATAATTAGCTCACCAAAATATTAATTAAGTACTCTTTTTTTTAAAGAAGTGCATGTCACTCGGTGCTAGTGCATTTCCAACATTGGCTAAGATAACTGCAACCCAGGGGAATCTAAGCCATCAAAGTCACCCGGGGATTGCACCCGTCCTGGGCCACACCAACTCTTGTGATGGCTAGATTTTTGGGTGTCTCCTCCCAACTCACCCCTAAGGGGATTGAACTCGGGTCACCTTTCTGACGAGACTCACACCTTAACTGAATGAGCTAGCGAGATTTGACATTAATTAAGTCCTCTTAAACATTGTTCTTCTCAACCATTTAAATTAGACTTCATTAATAATTTATCATTGCAATATATAAAATATAAATATTTTAATCTAAAATTATATATGATTTTTAAGTTATATTAAAAAATATTTTAATTTTTTATAATAATAATAATAATCTATTTGTAAGGTTATGGTTAAGCGGGACAACAAGGGATTTCTGGATTTGAACCTATGACCTCTTAAAAACAAACACATGTTCTAAAAGGTTAAGCCCACTCAAACCGTACAACATTAAATTTTATTTATAAATATATTTTAAAAAATAAACCTCACATTTATTAAGATTTTTCAACTTCATTTTAAAAAAAAGTCTCCCCGAGGCAGGTGGACAAGTGGATGGTTGGGAGGGAGGATGAGAGGCACGTGGCAGGATGGCCAGTCCCCTGTGCTACCCCCTCGTCACCCCTCGTCATGCCTCCTATATCCAAGCATTTCTCCCCTGCGGCGAATGCACTTGACATGCTTGCAAGTACGAGCTCTCATCAGCAGACGATGGATAGTTCATCTGTGGAGGAGGCTTCGTACAAAAGCAATTGACTGGTTAATTATGAGGTGGTTCAGAGCATTCATTTTCTCGTCAGGGGTGAATTGGTGGAGGTATTGGCGACACTCTAGCATGCATGATCATCATTTTCTTCAGCTGGGAATTAAAGAGAGTTCCCACCTCCATTTGGGCGCAAATCCGAGCCTTGTTTTATTTTCACATGCTTCTTTGGAGTTCCCTGTGGAGCTTCTAAGCAGTTGTAGCGAGCATGTGGTTGGCACGGATACGCATATGGACGGTCCTGGCGAGCTGCGGGGTCTTTTGTCCACAAAGAATTACAACCGCGACATCACCCAAGCTAAGGTTATCCCAAGTAAGCCTCGGCCTGACATTTTCTCCTACTCCTCTTGTTGTCTTTTCCGTCACCCTGACTAGGGTTTCACGGTGGTGAACTCAGTCCACCACCCTCTCTAGATCTCAAAAACTTTATGCCTACTCCACCACCTTTTTTTGGTTGCGAGGTTTTCCTGTGGCCCGAGTTTTACTGTTAAAAGTCTCCACATATTTTTTGAACCTCTGATTTTCTGGGGTTTTATTCTCAGCTATTTTGAGTCTCCCTCGAGCACAATTGCCCAAGCTCCTAATCTCTCCCCAACCCCACTCCATTGGATGCTCTTTCTCTCGTCGGTTTCCTACCCGTTTGATAGTATGCATCCTCGCAAAAGCGCCTACCGGGCCTCTATCCAGAGGTTCGAAGTCTGAACCAATGGGCCTTCCCATTCAGTTTCAAACGCACTTGATTGAAAAAATTAAACGCTTCAAAAGCGAAATCCAAGACTCTGTCCAGGCCATCATTCAACGTGTTGAGAGGGACACTGAGATAAACAGAATTTTCCTGGGGCCAAAGGAAATAAAAAAGGAGTTCAAGGATCTAGTTCTTGATCCAGATTCTTCACGAGATCGTCTTACCCTTCATCAGAAGTCCTTGGACTTGCACAGGTCTCAGAAGATGGTTATAGGAAGAACCTTGGTGGAGAAGGATGAACAACATGGAGAAATCTTGCTCCATCAAGATAAAATGATGTTGCTCTTGCAACGTATTCTGGACAATCAAGTGGAAATTGCTATGGGCATAAAAATCGATCCCGGCTCTCCCAACGGGCCTCATGAGCAATCTGTAGATTGATGTTGCTTCTATTTTCAAATGTCTTTGTTTTGGTTTATTTCTGTTTAAGACAATACCTTTTGTTTTCATGGAAGATACAATATTAAGACTGATTAAGAACTCGCAATCACTATGGTATAGTCTTGTTTCCTTTCGGGGGAGACTTCCATTTTGATCTTCAAGCCTGTTTTCCCAGTTTTGGGAGGGCTTTGTCTTTTTCTATAAATTTTAGTTTTCGACAATAGAAGGAACGTCTAATTTACAAATAGAAAATTAAATTAAAATTGAATATTCTTTTATATTTTGAGTTACAATAATTAAGAATCAGATTATGTTATGTTGGATCATACCCTTTATTAAGTTCACATATTTTACTTGGACGTGTGCATGACCTCTTAAAAAGAAACGCATGTTCTTAACTGTTAAGCCCACTCAAACCATAAGACATTAAATTTTATTTATAAATGTGTTTTAAAAAATAAACCTCACACTTATTAAGATTTTTTTACTTTATTTAAAAAAGAAATTGAAGTAAAATGGAATATTCATTTATANTTAATTTAATTGATATATTATTTTTTTAAGATATATTATTGATTAGAAAAAAATGCAAAAGTTGTAAAGTAATCTTATAGATAAATAATATAAAGATATGAATTTAGGAGTTTGGATGAGATTGATGACCATAGCATGAGAGTGAAAAAAGCCAAGTTTCAGGTTTTCGTAAGAGATGAAGCTACCAAGATTTGATGGGTAGCTTTGATTCACATGAGAGAGACAACATCCATGTGAGAGAGAAGAGAGTTGGGCTTAGGGTTTTTACAAGGGGAACCATCAAAATTTTCATTAGAGCTTCATCTTATTATTGTCTTCGGTTTGGAGTATCGATCAGCTTAGGAGGTTTGTGGAGCTCATTTAGGGAGGATGATCTCACCTAATTGCAGGGCCATGGCACGAGGAGGGATTGGAGGAGGAACATGTGGCTTCTTGAGGGTCGATTCTCTTGTTCAGGTCATAAGGGTGTGAGGAGGTCACACCAACCTTCTTGGGGGGTCGTTGGCACTTGGGAGACTTCGTGGGGTTTCCTAGAGGAATCGACCATCTACTATTTGTCGGATCATGAGAACAGAGCAGTCCTGGAGGATCCTAAGGGGGGGCAGAACCACCCCTTTAAAGCCATGGAGACTCTAGTGGATCGTGAGGCGCTAGTCGATAGGGCAAGGAGATAGGGTCGCAAGGCCACTTCTTGTTGGTTTTTGGGATTGGACGACATCATTTGTGATAGGGTTTGGAGGCTAAGAGATCCTTTGGAGGTGATGCATCAGCTAATAGAGTGAGCCATGGCATTATTCCCGGTTTTTTATTTGCACAGTGTCTGTTTATTGATGTATTACAGCTACCATAGCAACCATTAGAGATTTGTATTTGGAGTTTACATTCATAATAAAAATGCTCATGTTGTCTCTTATATATTCATTTGTACTTGGAATAATTGCAATATGTTTGATGAAATGTCTCTTGAGAATGTATGCAAACTATTTGTAAAAAGTTGTAAATAAAACATATGCAAACAGTTTGACAAAAGCACACAACCAAACAACATCAAAACACTAATATCCTAGCCTAGCATAATTGGGGATATTACATACATTCTTATGGTTGCAATGTTCACTGGTATGGTTAAATACATTTGTCCATCTGACATTGTAGGTTTCCCACCATGAACCTTCATTATTATTCAGATCCCCTGCCCCAATGGGTTGTTCACAATCATCAATTGTTCCTCTTCGCTAGCATCATTACGTAAATAAAGTACCATGCGCATTCATCATTACATGATTTAAGCCAACTTCATCCAGTAATGTCCCCTCCTTAGTGGCTCTCTGGTTTCCTCCCTAACTCATTTAATCCCCATGAGTCTAGGAAGAAATTCATTAAGTAATTGGGTTTAATTTTTGGCCTATGAATTGTCTAGTTAATTAATTAAAACTTTAGAGAATAATTTAGCCTATAGTTAGAATATTTCATTATTAATTAAATGTTGGATTAGTTGTAAATGCTCATGTGGCCAAGAAGGTGCATAAGAGATAAGGTGGGCCTATGGAGCTTCCTTACAAAGAAGGAAACTAGAAGAAAACAGCACAAAGTAAGAAGTCAACGAAAAGAAGGAAACTGGCAAAAAGAAGGAAAAGTAGAAAGCAAGGAAAAGCAGAAAGTGGCAGAAAAGCAGGAAAGTCATGAAAAGGAGGAAGGAAACATAAATTAAGGAAAAGCAAACTAAAGCAAGGGAAGATAACAAACCAAGAAAGTCACACAAAGTTGTAAACTAAAGCAAGGGAAGATAACAAAGCAAGAAAGTCACACAAAGTTGTAACTCCTAATTTGGCTAAGGAGTGTGCAATGGATGAGGATTGGGGGTCCACAACTAGTGCAGCGTGTCCAAGAATATAATCAATCTATAAAAGCAAGAAAAAGCACACCATTCACATATTTTGTCATTCGAAATTGAGAGCTCTAAGCTTTCAAGGACTTTAGAGATGTGCTCCTTGTCACCAGTTGGGAGATGTGCCCCTACTGTCACTGAGCTAGTTGAGTTATCAGCTAGAGTATGAAGAGAACAGCATTCAACTTTTCTCAATGAATTTATTGCAGGTCTCTTCACGACACTTCAAATCCAAATCGGTTCCAGTCAAGTGCAGTATTTCTCTTTTTAGTGTGTAATTGTAATGATTGTATTGCACCTCTTGTATTTCCTTGTATTTGTCCAAAGATGAGCGCTTCTTCATGAATAATTGTTGCTACTTTTGCAGATTTTTAATGTCCATGTACTCATTTGCATTTAATAATATCATGTTGCTTCTGGTTCTACAACACAATTTCTATCTTCATTGATTTTCTCCCTCTATGCTCATTGCAATGCAATTTCTAGCTAGTTTCCAATTTTATTGCAGTTAACTTCCTTCCTTATGTCCAAAGTTGATTCTAAGAGTTGTTACAGATTGTTAAGACCCTGATGAATCCATCCCAAGCTCTATGTCAGAAATTTGTGACCCTCTAGGGTCGTTTGGATCCACTTGGAAATATCCTAGTTGATTAGTCCTAAAATTGTCTTTTTCTTCCTAGCTTTCAAATTTTGTTAAATTAAGTTCAGATCTGTTATTTTAGTGTATGATCAGTGGGTTGGGCTTAGATACAAGTCAGCCATTTCCATCCTGCACCAGAAGCCTTTGGGTCCCACACAAATCCTGGGACCATCGCCTTGAAACTTTTGGTTTTACCAAAGGAATCTACCCAGGTGTGATGTAGCCCAATAAATGTGCAATTGTCAAAGTTGGGAGTCTGTTTAAGCTGTTGTAGATCATCCTACGGTTGTATGTGTTTGACCTCAATAACTGATTTGGGAAGAATAGGAAAAGTTTTATGTTGTATGAAGCAAGTCTGATAACAAACTAGTCAGTGTCTCTTTGAAATTTTCTACATAGTGTGTGCCTTTATCCTGAAAAGGTACATTACACATCCCTACATCTAGCAATTTATAGAACTAACCCCTCGATCTCCTCTTATTATAACTCATTTTTGACAAAATTTAATAAGATACAGATGCCTATGTCATTTGTATAAAACCATATTTTTATGTGTCACCCACCTATCAACTACTAACTTCAATGGTCATCACCAACATTCCCCCTACGGGAAATCCTTTACTCTCAACAATTGCTCTCTTAATAACACAGTTCGGAATATCAACAGGAGGGAAAGAATGATGATGTATTTTGACTATAGAGATCCTTCATAACCTCACACATCAAAGGGCATCAAGGATGATTTTAAGGAACCATGCTTATTTTTAAAGTGTATAAATGTTGGCGAATATTACCATTCTTAAAACGCCAACTATAAAATGATTGGGGATATTTTTCAAAAAATATTTTAATTTCCAACGATTTTATATAGTTTATATAATAATTTGGCGATTTTTATGGTGAAAAAATTTTACCCCATCAAAATTGGGCGAAATAGGGCTTCAAAAAATGCAAAATGGCGAATCCTTTTTGGGAAAAAAACATGGACAAATAGCCCATTGGGCTAAAATTCACCCCTAAAATTATCCCTAAAGGGCATATATTATCACCTAAATCTCGCACACACAACATTTCAGCTCTTATTACAAAAAAACATCAACATATAGCATGCAGCTCATTAGCATCATCCTCACCAAAATTCAACATGGGAATTGAACCTCAGAATTAAAAAGTCTTATACATTTGCACAACTTCTATAAAGGAAAGTCACATGAATTCACACAAGTAAAGGCTCAAAAGTGACATAGTTATACCATCACTCAAACCATTAACTTTCCACAATGCGTTCAAAGTGTTGAATTTTATCATTAGCAAAAATACTTAAAAATTTGCAGATCAACTTAAATAGCAATTGATAAGTGCACTAAAAATCACATCAACACAATGGACACATGAAGACAAGATTTTTCACTGGGGAAACCTTCAAAGGACAAAAACCCGAAAAAGCATTAGTAGTTCATCTCGTAAACGAGATGACTTAGGAAATTCTTCAAAAAGTTCCTCAAACCCCAGTCTGGGTTTAACCACAATTACAATGAAATTAACTCAGCAAAATTCTGGCTACGGTTTTCAAACCCTAGCTGTACAAATTTCCAGATATGCTTGAAAGTGATCAAGACTGTCCAATAAAAGTCTGCTCAAAAATCAGATTTGGATTGTCTAATAACAATCTACTCAAAAATCATATATGGACTGTCCAATAATAGTCTACTCAAAAAAATCAGATCTAGATTGTTCAATAACAGTTTGCTCAAAAAATCAAATCTGCACTATCCAATAATACTATGCTCAAAAATCAAATCTACCCAGAAGGAATTTGACATGCTACCCGTAATTTACAGACTGCCCGAATTTAATTGCAGGTTTCCCAGAATTAATTTATGCCTGCCCAGTCTGCCCGAAAAACTGTCTGAACAATGAAGATTTGCCCAGAGATGAATTAGGGCCTGCCCGAAAAGAATTTCAGAGTTGACTGATTGTTTTTCTCTCTCTGCCCATGACTGCCTGAAATTATTCTTCCTGCCCAGATGTATGTTTTGTTTGCTGGTACTTCTCGGATGTCAGATCTATGCTGGCAGGGGGTTAGACAGACTGCCTGGAGTCTGATAGGGCAGCCCAGAATTAGGGTCTTGCCCTCTGTCAACTGGTCGTGACAGATCTGGGCTTGCCCGAGCCCTAAAAAGATGGGCTAGGGTGCCCGGAAGCCCTGCTAGGGCTCACAGAGGGTGGTCGTGAGCTAGAAGGGGTAGCCCAAGCAAGACTAGGGCCTGCCCATGAGTCTGTCAAGCAACGCGAGCCCTGCCCAAGGAAGATAGAGGGCAGCTGTGGAGGAGAGAGAAGGGCTGAGATGACTGTTAGTCTGCCCGAGATGAAAAGTATGGCTTCCCGAGATATAGAACTGCTAAAGATGAGGGTTTTTCAAACCCTAAGACAAATAGATAAAAATGACGAAACCCTAGTTGAGGGTTTTGCTGAGAGATCTCCAAAAAAAACCCAGCAGTACCTGTGAACGCAATTGAGTGTGTAATAATGAAATGACTTGAGCTTCTTTTATAATCTTTAGTTACCTATGAGTGGACCAAAATTAGGAAAAATAAAATAATAATATTTTATTATTTTCTTAATTTCACTTTTACCTTTTTACCAAAAAAAGTTTTTTTAGTAACTTTGACTTTTACCCAAAAAGTCCTTATGTAATTTGACTTTCGCCTGTGGTCCAAAATTTCTTATGTATTTTTTACTTTTTACTTTAGCCTTTTTCCAAGTGCCCTTGTGGTCATTACCTGTGGTCTTTTTTATTCCAAAAGTACATCATAAACCAAGAGAGTTACTAATGCTTTTATCTCACACTGTATGACACCTAGATCAAGTACTAGAGTAACTTAACCAAGAGTAGCTAATCCTTGGAGAAGTACACAAAGCCCATAGATCAAGGGTCAGAGTGTCACACATGCCTAGACCCAGTCTAGGGCTTACAGTGCCTTCCTAGTAATAGACCAGTTGCCTCAACCATGGGCTACATAATTTGACCCTAGCTCAAATACTTGGTAACATACCAAGCGCATCCATTCTCCTAGAGAATGGCTACTCATAACTAAGTTGAGTCTACCAGTACTAGACTGGTCCACATCGTGGTCCCAGACCAGTCCACTATTCAACAGAATGGTCACTCAACACTGGGTTGAGTCTAACTAGGGCAAAGTTAGGTCTATATCATGGTCCCAGACCAGATATCTACCGTTCAACAAAATGGTCACTCAACGCTGGGTTGAGTCTTCACCGTGGTCCTGGACCAGGTGGCCCCATTCTCCTAAGAGAATGGTTCTCGATGCTGCTCAAAAAAATCAACACTCCCTCTCAACGAGAGAGGCATTCTCTGCCATACCAAGCTTGTCACGAAAGTACACAAACTTTGATGTTGACTGTGACTTAGTCAAGACATCTACAATCTGTTCATCCGTACAAATGTACTGCAACTTCAGAGCACCTCTCTGCAATGGGTCTCTGATGAAATGATACCTCATTTCAATGTGTTTTGATCTATCATGAATCAGTGGGTTCTCTGAAAGCTTTATGCAACTCTGATTATCGCATTGGATGATCCTTGACTCAAGCTTTCCCCCGAACATACCAGATATCAGTTTTCTAAGCCTAACTACTTCCTTGCAGGCATCACTTGCAGCGATATACTCTACCTCAGTTGTACTCTGAGCTATGGACTCCTGCTTCCTGTTGGCCCAAGAGATCATGTTTGATCCCATACTGAAGCAATAACCAGAGGTACTTTTTCGGTCAACTGCACGGCCAGCCCAATCTGAATCAGTATATCCAGATAACGTTACTCCCTGCTGGAAGTAACCCTGAGCCCATAAGTGTTGGACATGCACTGATTTAGAGCATTCTTTGTGTTTGGTCTCGTATGCACAAGGTGCATCCAGGATCCAAAAAACAGTCCATACTCTATGAATTGGTAGACAAACTTCTCGAATGTCTGCTTTGTCTACTGGTACTGCTCAGATGGCATATATATGCTGCCTGGGGGTTAGACAAACTGCCCGGAGTCTGATAGGGCAATCCAAAATTAGGGTTGATCCCTCTGTCAGCTGGTCATGACATATTTGGGCCTGCCCGAGCCCTAAAGGGCTGGGCTAGGGTGCCCGAAAGCCCTGCTAAGGCTCACGGAGGGTGGTTGTGAGCTAGAAGGGGCAGTGCAAGCAAGACTAGGCCCTGCTCGAGGAAGATAGAGGGTAGTCGGGGAGGAGAGATGAGGGCTGAGATGACTGTCAGTCTGCGCGATATGAAAAGTATGGCTTCCCAAGATCTAGAATTGTTGAAGATGAGGGTTTGTTAAACCCTAAGACAAAAAGATAAAAATGACGAAACCCTAGTTGAGGGTTTTGCTAAGAGATCTCAAAAAAAAAACCAGCAATACATGTAAGAGCAATTGAGTGTGTAATAATGAAATGACTTAAGCTTCTTTTATAATCTTCAATTACCTGTAAGTGGACCAAATTTAGGAAAGATAAAATAATAATATTTTATTCTTTTTCTAATTTCACTTTTACCTTTTTACCAAAAAATGTCATTTTAGTAACTTTGACTTTTACCCATAAAGTCCTTATGTAATTTGACTTTCACCTGTGATCCAAAAGTCTTTATGTATTTTTGACTTTAGTCTTTTTCCAAGTGCACCTGTGGTCATTACCTGTGATCTTTTTTATTCCAAAAGTACATCATCATAAACCAAGAGAGTTACTAATGTTTTTATCTCACTCTGTGTGACACCTAGATCAGGTACTAGAGTAACTTAACGAAGGTAGCTAATCCTTGGAGAAGTACACAAACCCCATAGATCAAGGGTCAGAGTGTCACACATGCCTAGACCCAATCTAGGGCTTACAATGCCTTCCTGGTAATAGACCAGGTGCCTCAGCCATGGGCTGCATAATTTGACCCTAGGTCAAATACTTGGTAACAGACCAAGCGCCTCCATTCTCCCAGAGAATGGCTACTCAGAACTACGCTGAGCCTACCAGTACTAGACTAGTCCACATCGTGGTCCTGAACCAAATGTATACCATTCAACAGAATGGTCACTCAACACTGGGTTGAGTCTACCCAGGGCAAAGCTGGGTCTATATCATGGTCCCAGACTAGATATCTACCATTCAACAAAATGGTCACTCAACACTGGGTTGAGTCTTCACCATGGTCCTGGACCAGATGACCCCATTCTCCTAAGAGAAAGGCTCTCGATGCTGCTCAGAAAAATCAACAAAGTTCACAACTGC
This sequence comes from Pseudotsuga menziesii, assembly GCA_001517045.1. Lineage (NCBI taxonomy): Eukaryota > Viridiplantae > Streptophyta > Pinopsida > Pinales > Pinaceae > Pseudotsuga > Pseudotsuga menziesii. The sequence goes on along the minus strand of LPNX011153903.1, from coordinate 311,957 downwards.
ATTTTTGGCTCAAAAAATTCAAATCGGCCTCCATCACATGCTTGGAGCATTTAAAAGCTCTATACCTATACCTTGAAAACCACTTGATGAGGGGGATTGTTCACATAGATAACTAGATGTTTGAAGATCTACAATAGGCCCATAAATAAAATGAAGCCATGAGCATGCATTTGATAAGAGAAATCTAGAGAAAGATTATACTGCAATAATTAATTTAAGAGATAATTTTTCATACTCCTTATCATCATTTGGCATTAAAAAACCCCTTGATGTATTTCTTAAGAAGCGAGTATTTCTCCTCATCATTCTAAATTGAGAGAGTTAAAAATGAGTCATACCAAAGGGAAGTTTTCTCTACTATTAGAGCTACATTTTTCTAAATGACATCATTTATATACAAGCTTTTCCATTGGACAATATTATATAGTTAAAGCTGACTCATTCCCTTTTGTTTATGACATTTTAGCACTTTATAATTTTTTTATTTCACTCTTATTTGTTGAATTTACTTTATCTTGTTAATATTTGGTCTTATTAATCATCACTTACACTACTTTTTTTATTACAACCTGCAAAGAGAAAAGAAACCACTCACTCCTATTGACATTTTTCAAAAAAAATAGTATATATTTTATTATATAAAAAAAATTACAAAATCAAAAATTGTAAGAAAAGAAAAAATAATTTTCAACAAATAATCAAGTCAATGCAACTAAAATATACAACCAATGTGAATATAATGTGGACCTGTGAACGCAACTCCTAATAATGTTGAAAGCAAAAACACAACAAAAAAACACAAAATTAAACCGAGACAAGTGTCTAGCTAAGTGAATCACTAAGTCTAACCAAAAGACCCATAGTAGTATCATAAGTGCGGTGATACATTGGGAGAGTCCACACTAGAACTCTAGACAGCTTGCTGAGCAAAAGATATGGAGATGATGTTTCTTGATTCTGATGACCAAGGACAAGGGAAACACTAAGGTATTGGATTGTTGTTAGGGTTGTCAGGGATCATGGGATTGGGCTGTACAATTTTTGGGGCATAGGAGAGAGGAAGTCCAGCTCTCATACCATCCAAGGTTGAATGAGAGGAACACCAGATAGGATCCTAGCTGCTTCCCTGAATTTGCAGGTAATCCAACACGTGGGAGGCACCCTGCTCTTAATCCATCTGTTGCTCTAATGATGTGGGGTCAGCGCATTGGTCAAGCCCCTTCTAACAGACCTCAAAGATGTCGATCAGCTACCGAGGAGTTTAACGACTCTCTAGTAGTAAAAGCTATTTCGAATTTTCAATACATCAAATTAGTTGAACTATAATTATTTTCAATTACTCAAGCACTCACACCGCATATGCAAAAGAATATAAAAAAATACGCCCATAAAAATTATCTTTGTAATCTGAGAAGTGGAAGTGGTTTTTTAAGGAAAAAAGCCTGTCCTTGTTATTCATTAAGAATCAGTTATTCATTAAGAATCAAAGAATCAAAGGACATCTGACATGCTATTCCAATAAATAGATTACAATGATGAAGCTGTATTGATAATAATCTGAGAAGTGGTTTGTTAGAAGGTTGTAGACCAAACCGTATAAAGCAGCCAAAAAATGTATTAACTTGTTTTTGGAGACAGTTGTAGATTGAAACGTAGCAGCAATTTCTAGCAAATCGAAAGATCGAGAGTCGATCCAACTGAAATACGAGTAACATTTGTCTCCAAATGCATCGCAGAGCAAGTCACCACGGCTAAAGAGAGGTCATCCTAATGAGACAACAACGAAGTAAGGATGGTACCGTCCTTTGTAAAGGAAACAATGGCACCTAAAGCTTTGTCCAAAACGTTACTTAAAGGAAGTAAAGAGGGAGACATCGTCCACGAAGCTAGTTACAGTGTAAATATTTAGGATAACCACCACAAGGAAGGAACACAAAATGGGATGGCTAGGGGTGTACAAATTTCTTTGCCCTCGAAGTGTCTGCGAAAACAAGAGGATATCATCAATTGGGAGTAAATTAAGAAATAAAAAGTAAAAACGCAGTCCTTGTAGTCATTTTTGCCCAATTCGACAGAGCTTCCATTTAGTAAAAGAGTTGTTTATACGTTTAGTTGTTCAGCAAGGAAAGCATCCAACAATTTTCAAATCTGAAAAACCCCTTTAGCATAATAGTGCCCCTAGTTCAAGCACCTTGATCCCTCTCGTTTATTTAGAGAAAAATAGAGAAATCGTTGTCTGACATATAGTGCCTCGTATCCTAAACATGAGAGCTATAGGAGTCGATGAAAGATCAAAAGCATTAAAGCTAATGCCTAACACACAATAACAAAAGTCAAGATCGAGAAAAATCTACCATACAAATAACAAAAGTCAAGATCAAGAGAAATCTGCAGTATATAATGGAATTGGGATAAAACCAATAGCATTCCTGTAACATTAGATTGACAATCAAATGTGCTGCAATAAATAATAGAATGAGGGCAAAACCCAATACTATTCCTATAAGATAAAATTAGCGCTAAAATGTGCTGGAATAGCTTTAAGTCTTTTATCAATGTCAATGTAGCTTTCTAGCTACCATACACAGAACATAGGAGTTGTGATGAAGAGAAAAATGACTTTTCCTGCCTCGTGGGATACACAACATTTGAAAGTAAAAAATATATATATTAGGATTTTTTACAAACCGATGGAACAAAAACTTGTACTGTTTTCGAACATGGAAAACAATCCTTACAGACGGATTAAACAACAAAGAGCGCTTTAAGATCCTCTGCAAATTACCATATAACTTGTGACTCAGACACAAGGATGAGTACAGCCAAATCCGGTGTAATCAATCTAGTTCTAAATTTCAATCTAATAATCCGAGTTAAGGTGTATTGTCAGCCCTACTGGAGCCGGTAGGTTTCATTCATACCCTCGGGAAAGAGATAACACGATTATTGTGGCAAGGAGGAGGTAAAGCGAACAGCAAAAAAAATCTATTTAGTCAACTGGAACATAGTTCGAGCCCCATTTGAGAGGGGTGGCCTGGCAATAAGAAACCCAATGTTATCCAATCAAGCAATGGGAGCCAAACTGTTGTGGAGATATATATGTATGGGAATGCGGCCTGGTGGAAAGATGTACTTCGCCGCAAGTATTTCAAAAAAAGTCCCTCAGGAAGCCTGGACAACCTCTTGCCAGTGATAAAATGGATCCTCTATCTGGCGACTCTGCAAGTCCTCGGCCCCTCTCATTCAAAAACACATATCATGGATCCCGAGCAATGGCAAATTCATTAGAATTTGGGAAGACAATTGGGCCATCCACCACATTCTCAAGATGAATCTTTCTCGGACGTTAAACCTTCAATGCTGTATCAAGGTATAACAAATGCCCAAGCTGGGATTGGACAAAAGCAGCATCAAAACTGGGATTGGACAAAAACAGAACTCTTCAAGCTGCAGAATCTAAGGAACAGAGTTGCACAATGCAGGGCCCATAAGAAAAAGAAACAAATAAGCATTGGTTAACAGAAGCCTATTAGGGGTCTGATATCTAGTATTTTCTTTCCTTGCTATCACATGTGAGCCTGATATGTAGTATTTCATTTCCTTGCAATGACATGTTTTTCCATGCGGGTCTGATATCTAGTATTTTCTAGTATTTTGTCTCCTTGCTATTACATATTTTAACATGTGGTTTGTTCGCTTCAGGGGTTTGATATCTAGTATTTTGTCTCCTTGTCACATGTTTTTCCATGTTTCTTTGCTTCAGAAGTATGTACATGTTTTTCCATGTAACGTTGGTTAGCAGAAGAGTTTGATATCTAGTATTTTCTTTCCTTGCTATGACATCTTTTTCCATGTTACAGCGGTGTACCTGCCAAGATAGAATAAGGCTCACATTAAGAAAGCATGCCCCAGTTCGCGAATCAATCAATCTTCCATCTCTATGTTGAATCGGCATCACAGCCAACCTTTCTCCGAACTCCATTCGGTCTGAAGTCGGAATTACTCCTTCCATTATGCAAATTCAAAGTATGAATGAAGGGCAGCTGGCAAACTCATTAAGAGAAGAGTTGGGGAGGCCGGATTGAGAGGAAAACTAGTATATCACGAAGATGTTTCATGAAGATGAACTGCTTCTCTATCCCTCCCGGCTATTCTTTAAATTTCCATTAAAAGTTTTCTATTTATTTCATTCTTTTCAAATCAAATCTCGAGTCCTTCGGAGCGGAACTTATTTAAAGTTTATTGCATTCTTTTTAAATCAAATCTCATGTTTTAAGTTGTAACAAGGATTATGGCTTGTTTTCTCAAGCTTTAAGTTACATTATTGAATAGAATTAAAAAAATCACTTTCAGATGTAAAGAAAAGAAATCACTGCAAATTACATGAACCAGATTCATTGCAATGCTATATTCATTTATAATATATTCATAAGAAAAATAGGACTCTTAACTCGGCACTTTAAACAACAACTACTCTGCACTTCTTTCCAAGGCAAATGCACATAATACCATTCTGACTGATTCTAGCAGTTTGAACCATGTGGTGGTACAAACAATCTAACATCTGGGAAAAAACGTATAAAAAGGTGTGCGCCTCTTCAATTGCAATGTAACCCTCCAACAGATTCCTACCAAAATTTTCCTCTGCAATCAGATGCTCCACATAAGCATCCTTTGCTTTTTCTAGCACCCTTGTTCACTCCTCCATGTCCACAATAATCATATGTCAGTTCTGTCAGAGGGGGGATATTTTCATTGGCAAAAAACATAATATGTGGGAACTGGGTTTCATGATGATCATAGAGAATAGACTGGCGGAAAAGATTGGGGGAGCAACTATGATTCATAAATCGAGACACATTGCCCATTTTGCTAGCATCTATAGCAATGTTGAACTGCATTTGAGGTTTAGTACAAGTCCCTTGATTTTGGTCTGAAAGGACATCAGAAATGCTATCCAAATCTGAAGGCCTTTCGTCCAAATGGTTGGCATGGAACAGGTAATCATTGTCCTCGTCTTCTTCATCTGAATCACTGTCCGATAGAACCTCACCAGTGTATTCACAAATAAAGCTGCCTGCAGGAATTGGGTCCCAAGATCTCACGCCCCAGCCTTTGCCATTTGTTTTAAACACCTCCAACTGGTTCTTCAAACCCTTCTGTGACACTCGATTGCGACAACTTGGAGGACACCTGCATTGATCACCACATTCATAGACCAATGATTTCCGTTTGGCAAGATACCCGTTTGGATTGAATGGCATCTCACCTCCATTAAGCTGGACGCAAGAGCATCTGTCCCCAGGAGTGCAGCCACTCCTACAGTCGCATCCATGAGGAGGCTCCAGCTTGGCAACTGAGTTTGAATACCTAACTTTGCTAATGTACTCAAAATGCGGCGGCCCCTTATCATCGTCAACATTGTTCACAACACAAACAGGTAAATTTTCATTCCTCGAGGACATATCTACGAGTAGAATTCCTTGCCTTGTAGAAGGTTGCGACTTCCATTGACGGGTTGATCTTAAAAGTGCAGACCCCAACTCGGGCTGGCCTGGCAAACGCTGTAACTTATACTTAAATACACTGAATCCCGAAATCCCTTTATCTAACCAAGAGTGTTGAACCTTGTAAAGACCATCATAAAAATATATCTTACCGGATGGGCTCGTAGAGTCCTTAATGCCACGAATGACTCGAACTTCAACTCCATGATGCATACTTCGTTCCAAAGCAAGATTACCTCTTTCAAGCTTTTGATCATCAGTTTGCTTCCTGTCTGTCTTGTAATTATTGCCTCCCTGGCCAGTGTAAATCAGTGTTTCGCCATCGTCTTCGTCGTCTTCATATCCACCAGAAGAGATGATACTGGTAGCCACAGGCTCACTCCATTCATTGAATCTTGGATTGATGTAATCTATTCCTGCCATGATAGGCCCGTGCAAACCGATGACACAAAGCTCCATTCTGAAATAGAAAAGATCACCAACGTTTACACCAGGAATGGCTCCAATTACCCTCCTGTCCCGATTAACACACAGCCCTCTTTCCATCATGATCGACCCGGCTTTCAGATCAGGCCGTTTGTAGTTACTACCGCCAGGTTCATCTTTGTGTGCTTCGTCGTCCTGCACAAGCTTCCGACGCAGAGCATTATAAATCATAAGGGCTTTCTTCACTAATTTTCTATCTGATACAACAGATGCATCTCCATCCGTAGCACGAAAAACGGCCTTTCCTTTGGCGCTCCTACTGGACTTGGATTCTGAACCCCTCTTCCGCTTTGCCCCATTCGATCCAGTGGTATCTGCGGCACTCGGTTCATTCTTTGGAGTCTTCGGCGTTTTCGGGGGTTTGGGAGTTTTCGAGGGTTTTGGGCCACTGCTGCTCCCTGCTGCTCTTTCGGGGGCGGCTGCGAAACCATCATTCTCATCAAAAACCTCATTCTTTGGCACAGTTTGTTTTCTGGTATCCAAGTTTGGAGTGGCCGATGATTTGTTATCCGCATTGTGTTTGGCTGCAGACCTTTTCTGAGGAGAAACACTACTAGGCTGCCCTGAACCCTCTTGCCCAGAAACGGAATTAGAATTATTATTTTTTCCGAAGCTCTTTACAGAATTCCGGAAAGCAGACCGCTTGGCCCGTTTCTCTTTGGAAGCAATCTCTTGCTCCAGCTTCCTTCGAGACTCCGAGGGATCGATCGATGGGCAGGGAGGGGGTGGGGCAGTGGGTGGGATCATTGGAGAAAACGCCGCCGCTGCAAATTGAGATGCAAAATGGGAGAACGGGGAAACGTAAATGAAAGTAGTAGGGCCTGAGGCGGAAAATCCCTGCGGTGGAAATATAGGCGACACTGCACGCAAAGGCGCAACGTCTAAATAAGGGGCGGATGAGGCTGCTGAAGCGGCCGCGCCAGGGCGGAAGCCTTGACGAGAATCCACACTAGTTTCCATTTATGAGAAATGAAAAAAACACTCAGAGATTTCAGATCCCAGAAACAGAAATACAAACCCTAAATTAAATCCCTAGCTTTTGATCTCTGAACAATCCGCGCAATTGTTTGGTTTAAAAGACGCAGATCAATAGGTAGTAATCTCAGAACAGTGTGATTTAAGAATCCGGAGAATTAAACAAATCACTTGAAACTCACGAGGCACCGCGAAGAAAACCTGGCAGAGGGTGTGGCGGCCACCGAAAAGAAGCCGTAACGCCGGCAAATAAGAGAACAACATTCTCCATGCCCATAGGTCTTTACGCAGAGGCAAGACGCGTGCCTCTCGTACCCCGCACTAAATAATTTTGGAAACAGCCACACCGATTCTCAGTACTTGTGCCGTTGAATTAGGCATATATCGGCTCTTCCTCTCAAACCTTTCCTTCCCCTTCTGTTACCTTCTACTTGCGGCTATTGTACATGAAACAAGGCAATGCCCGACTCTGCAACATCCTCTGTTGCTTCCTGGGGCTTTAAATGGGTATTTCCTAGTTCCTACCCCATTATTAGGGTACGTAAGGTGGATTTAATCCGTGTTTTCTCCTATGGGCTCCACAAAATACGGTACCCCTTCTGTCAAGTGCTCTGTAATCTACGAGGCTCGACGCTATGGTCGATGATTAACGGTTGACGAACCTGATGACGTCTATGGCGCCAAGGGCTCCGTGGGATTCGATCCCCGAATCCAGTAATCGCAGCGGCTGATTCTCCTCGGGGATAGAACCTCAGTCCACTTTTTTGAAAAAATATAATGTTTTAGTTCTTTAAATTAATCGATATAGACTCCTTGGTAAATGAATCACTGTCTATTACTGTTTGGTTTAGGTTCGTTTAGGGGGGACCATTTTATCCCTTTTCTCACTGGCTATCCCTTTTCTCATTGTCTTGGTCAAATTTGTTGAGTTAATCCTTTCTGGAAATTTTATGGTCAATGTGAATGTGAATGTGAATGTATTTGGTTATTTAGAATGGTTTATTGTTTGTTTTTTTTTCTTAATTCCTAAATATATATATATTAAATTCACAATTTATTTTTATTTTATGTTTTTTTTACTACCTGAACAACAATTTTTTAGGGTATAGTTAACCACTTGGAAGTCAAATATACTATGGAAATATACTATGGAGGGGTTAAGACATTTTAAATTCCATTGGGGTAAGCCTCTATCGAGGAGTCGCTTACCCTTCGAATTGTGACAACGGACCGACAATTCATTATATTAATAAAGGAATCACATTGTTCATATACATATAAATCTTCTTCAACTGAGACAATTTGAAATCATCAACCTCCAAAACTAGTGCTCCAAAACTTGTTATACATAGACATGCGTCTAAAATTATTTGTTGTCCTTTCACACACATGGGGTTAAGTGCAACAAAAATCCTTAAGCTGCTAGATGTGTCCTTGGGGGCAAGTCTTGAGTCAAGTATTGTCACTTGACCTTAACTCCTCCATTTAGGCAAAACTCCTAACGAAGCCAAGGGGGGTGGTCCCTAAGAAAGAGTTTAACTAAAAACTTACTTCCATCATTAAAGACTAAAACACAACAGTTTTTGAAGTAAAATACTGAGACAAGATTGTTGCAAATATAAATGAATATTTCACCATCATATAACATCAACACATAAAAAGCAAGTGGATCAACAGGATAAAGAAGAAGGATGACAAACAACAAAGAGGAGCAAGACTAAAGCAAAAGGTCGGGAAGAGCAAAGAAAAGGGGGGGACGGGGGGGGAGTCAAAGGAAAGAACCCTCGGAAGATAAAACCAATGAGAACATAAGTGGATCCAATGCTACAAAAGGGAATTCCTCCAATGAGGAGGAGAAGGAACCAGGAAAAGAAGTTGATATATCATATCTGTCTGAGAAACAGTCAAACTCAGCAGATGTAGAGGCAGCAATAGAAGGAAACCAAGATCAGTCAGAGGGGGAATCAGATTCTGAGGAGGAGGAAGAAGAGGAAGGATAAATCGAGATGGCTACCCCAAGTATGAAGAAGGCAAGAGGAAGGAAGTCAACCAAGGAAGTACGAGAGGGCGTTCAAAAAGAAGAAATTAAATTGCAACAAGAGTTACTCGTTGCATGCAGATAGGAAAATGAGCTTGGGAGGCTGAAAGCCATATGTCTATGGCTCCATGCAGGGGATCCTAACTCTGGATTCTTCCATAAACAGGTTGAATCTAGGAAGAATTTTAAAACTATGAGTGAGATTCGTGTACAGAATCAGGTTATCCTTGATTTCGAAGAGATCGAAGCCGAAGCCACTCGCCACTTCAGGAAAATTTACATTGCAGAGGTTGACATCATTCATGATAGTAAAGTCATGGAATTAGTTCCAAATATAGTTAATAAAAAGAAAAATGACAATCTGATTAAAAATATCACGATGGAAGAGCTAAAGGATGCCGTGGATGAAATGAAGGATGATAAGGCACCTGGCACGAATGGGTTCAATGCAACCTTCATCAAAGCTTGCTGGGAAATAGTACAAAAAGATTTTATTCAAAATGGTGACAAAATCTCAGAATTGTGAAAAAATAGGTGGAAGCATGCATTCATCCTTTCTTGCTCTAATTCCCAAAGAGAAAGATGCGATATCCTTTGACAGGTTTCACTCAATCTCCTTGTGTAATATCGGGTACAAGATAATAACCAAAATTATGGCTAGGAGGCTAAAAGGAATCCTGCCTCATATTATTCCAGAGAACCAAGGAGGCTTCATTAAGGGCAGGATAATCTCGGATAACATAATCCTTGTTCAAGAGGCAATTCATTCAAGCTTAGAATGGCGAAAAAGGTATGGTGGTGAAGATAGACATAGCCAATGCGTTTGACAGGGTCTCCCATCCATTTCTCCTCAATATGTTGGCAAGATATGGATTTTACTCGAGCTTCATCAACTGGGTCAAAGCTTGCATTAGTTTTCCCTGGATTGCCCCTCTTATTAACGGAAGAGTGGCTAGTTTCTTCCAGGCCACATGAGGATTGAGGCAAGGTTGCCCGCTCTCGCCGCTGCTCTATGCAATACAAGCCTTTGTTTTCAGTATCTAACTCGAGCAAGCTAGGAGGGATCAAGATTTAATTGGCATCCATATGGCTCAAGGAACAAAAGACATCAATCATGCTCAGTTTGCAGATGACACTATTCTGCTAAGAGGGGCCAGTCAGCTCATAACACAAAGATTCAAAGATGAACTTGATCAATATTGCCATGCCTCAAGGAGCAAGCTAAATCTTAGAAAGAGTATGATCTACAGCTAGAATATCAATCCAAGGGAGATATCTGGAATATCTCGGATATTGGAGATTGAAGGAGTAACAACCTGGCATTCATTTAAATATCTGGGGATCCCGATCTTCATAAATAAGCCAAAAAGTTTGGATCGGAACCCCCTAATTGAAAAACTTAAAAAAGGAATTCTTGCCTGGGGAGCTGTGTGGTTGAATTTGGCCGGGAAATTGGTACTGATAAAAGTTGTACTAAATAGCTACCCGATCTATCAATGCTCTAGTATGTTGGCCCCTTCCATTGTTTTAGCAAAAATAGAAAATATCCTGAGGTCCTTCCTTTGGCAAGGAGGGAAAAAAGGTGAAGGGAAAAAACTTGCCCTTATAAGTTGGAGAAAAATCAAAATGTCCCAGATGGAAGGGGGTCTCCATATTAGAGACCTAAAGTTTCAGAACTTGGCAATGGGTGCTAAGTTGTTGTGGAACCTGGTTGACCAAAATCCTTTGTGGAGTAGCAAGGTGATCTGGAGCAAATAATTTTCTAGTCCGAGACTGAAGTGTCTAGACTCCATTCCCAGGATCAAGCATGGCTCCCCCGTTTTTTCTCTCTTCCAGAAGGTGCTACCCAAGTTCAAAGAAAACCTCCATTGGATATCGGGCAATGGTAAGCACATTAAGATATGGCATGATTCAATCATGGGGAACCCACTTCCCCCACCGCTCCCAGAGAAAATTGTCTCTAAGATGCAAGCCCTCATGGGAGAGATTATAAAAACCAATCAGGTTGCCAGAAATAAAACCAAGCTCTCACCCAATGAGATGGAGTGGATGCATTCCTTTAATGTTTCAGCTATTGACACAGATCTAACCTTGAGGAAGTTGGAAATATGAGAAATTAGACTTGATAAATCTCAGTTCGGGAACTGGTTGAAGGAGAGGAAGATGTTCAAATTGTTCTTTAATGGAGCCTCAAAGAGGAATCCAGGGATGGTGGGAGGCAAAGGAGTCGTCATTTGTCCTGAGGGGAAAATAGAAGTAGAATATTCCTGGAATATAGGAGTTGACTCCAATAACATGGCTGAAGCATATGGATTGTGGCAAGGAATCAAGCGGCTGAAAGCAAATGGAGTTGAGGAAGCCTCTGTCTTTGGAGATTCTTAGCTAATAATTCAGGCAATGAAGGGAGCAAGTCAGAGTCAGAATTTAAGGTTGGCTAGACTAATTAAAAGAATTAAGTCTGTCTCGAAATACTTTCAAAGAATAGAGTTCTTCCATATTCTCCATGAGCATAATGACTTGGTTGATCAAGAGGCTAATAAATCAATGATGTTAAGTAAGACTATGATGTCGGTAAATCTTCTTGTATCCACCGATTTTCCACCTTAGGAAACTTTTCTTTATCTCTACTGCTCTCTTGTCTAAGGGATGGTACGGATGTGTTTGTAGGAGATGGGGCTGACCTCTAAGATCTGATTTCTCTAAAAAATAAGATGGTTGTAAGTTTTCTTTTTTCTCCTTTCTGATCTTAATATAAACATAACCGTTTTTGTCAAAAAAAACATCAACACTTAAAGATTAGCAACAATAAAAAATTGATGATAAACAACAGTAAAATGTTGCAAAATTATATCAGTGCCAATGGAGTCAAAATAAAGAAATGATGATGTTGAAAAATGAAATGTTTTGTAATGTATCTTGGTTAGTTTTAATTATTAAAAAATGAGTTGAGTTATGGGAAGGGGATTCTCAATATATTGTAAAGTACTGAGAATATGTATGGAATGTGATGAAGGTGGTTCCTCACTCAGAAACGTGGGTTGGATCAGAGTCTTTGAGAGGTGTCCAATAGTACACCAACAAGAGTGTAGCATGATGGTATCCCGAGGTCACTATTTAGTGGTTCTCGCTTCCTTTGAAATATTTGTCCACTATTGTCAAATGCTGTTACGTTGGATTTTTGTAATGTTCTTGGGAGTTGTTTTTATTAATGGTTTGTTAAATTAATGTGTAGAAATTAGAAAATGTCGTAAATCGCTTTTGATTCCCAAACGACCAGGGAAAGCCCGCAGAGGGAAGGAGCATACACAAGGTTTACTACAAAATGTTTATTCCAATTAAAGAAAGCAAAGAGTTTGTAAAAACAGGTAAAGTAATGATGAATTGAAACCGCAAACTAAGTGTCACTTTCTGATCATCCACCAATAATGGACAAAACATTTGGTTGGTGGCGAGAGCATACTTCGTGGCCACGAGTTGGGTATGAAATTATTACTTTATTCTAAGATGAAACCAAAACAAATTAATGAACATATTCAACCTTTCTAGAAGGTGGATTGTGTACAAGTGTTGGTTAGTAACCAACCTAGATCCAAATCCTAGTCTCTATCAAGCATCGAGAGGGATCAAATCTCCCGAGGTGCAAACCTCTCCTCGAATAGCTCCTTGCGCGCAATAGCTAAGAAATATGGTTTAAGATGGATTTAAAATTAAAAAATTAAAAAAATTAAATATAGTTTAAATTTAAATTATATTTTCATAGTCCAATAATTTAAAAAACCCTTATTTAAAACCTTGCAATACTATCCTAAATGCAAACATTAAATTGTTTCAAACCTCTAGATTACATACATTTTAATAAGACCCTAAATATAACTTCAAGTGAGGATCTAGGATAATGTTAATATGATTCTCAAGTATTGCATAAATTAAATTATATTAGTATTCAAAACATCTCCCCCATACATGGTTTTAAAACCATGTCCAAGGCCTCCTAAACAACCCATGGTTTGTACATGGTTTAGGAGGGCCTTGCAAATGGTTTTAAAATCAAGTGCAAGGCATCCTAAACAACCCATGGTTGTATTGTACATGGTTTAGGAGGGCCTTGCAAATGTTTTAAAACCATGTACAATGAATCCTAAAAAACCCATGGTTTTATCGTACATGGTTTAGGAGGGCCTTGCAAATGGTTTTAAAATCATGTGCAAGGCCTCCTAAACAACCCATGGTTTTATTGTATATGGTTTAGGATGCCTTGCACATGGTTTTAAAACCATGGGTTGTTTAGGAGGCCTTGCACATGGTTTTACAAGACCTCCTAAACAACCCATGGTTTTTTTGTATATGGTTTAGGAGGCCTTGCACATGGTTTTAAAACCATGGGTTGTTTAGGAGGTCTTGCACATGGTTTTAAAACCCTGTGCAAGACCAAAAAAAAATTGCGGATAATTAATTTTTTTATTTAGTATTATTTTGTTAGGCACGGACATTACAACATATCCTCCATATTGGGTTTTTTTTGCTGACATTGTTTTTGGCGGACAATTAAATTAAAATTTTCTTTTTTATTATTTTGTTTACAAGATCTCCACAAATGTTACAAGATCTCCCTCATATTAGGTTTTTTTTTCCGACATTTATTTTAGCAGATAATTAAAATTTTTATTTTTTATTATTTTGTTAGTAACAAACGTTACTCCACAAATGTTACAAGATCTCCCTCATATTAGGTTGGTTTTTTGGCCGACATTTATTTTGGCAGATAATTAAAAAATTTATTAGTCAACAAACGTTACAAGATCTCCCTCATACAAGATTCGACAAATGTTACAAGATCTCCCTCATACAAGATTCGACAAAAGTTACAAGATCCCCCTTATACTGGGTTGTAGAGCGCCTCTCAGTGCAAAAAACAAACCAAAAAGGACACCGTGAATCCCCCGAGGGGGGGTGGAGTGTGGACGTTGTGTATCTCACATTCTTTCTTTATTATTGAATTTTACAATGTTATGAAAAGTTGAAGTAAAATGCACTTTGATGCTTAAAAAATGATCGAAAGGCTTACAATATTGCAGGGAGAGAAACGGAGTGAAGAAAGGGGATGAAGGAAGGACTTTTTGATGTCCCGGGTGACCCAAAACTTAATTTTTGAAGAGTATGTCCTTATCCTTTTCTTAAAACCTGCTAAAAAATAGTGAGTAAAAGATGTTAAAATGTCACAAACCAGTCAAAACAAAATAGATAATTTACACAACTCAAAATGCTAAAAAATTGTGAATTTTTTATTATTGAAAATGGCACTTTGAGAGACTAATTCAGATCTAGTTTGAGATGAAATTTTTTAAAGGAGATACATTCCTCTGAGAAGAGCAGAGTGATCATGGATACGGCGCCGGCAGATGTAAACCAGCGTGAAGACGAAATCGATCTCAATCTTTCCAGCGACATCAAAGGTATCATCACGGCCCTGCAACAGCTTAGAGATAAGGCTAATAAGGACGGGCAGAAGAAAACGGAGCAGATAATCAACAGACAGAAGAATGTTGTAACCCTAGGGTTTACCCTAGTCGTCGAAGACGAATATGGCCATCAGGACGACCCTGGTTTGGTCCAATTCTCCTTTATGCAGGTTTTGCAGGTCGAAGGCGTTGATGCATGCATTGCAATGCATTTCTTGACTGCGTTATTGACAGAAAACAGCAATGAATGCAGCTCTCAATGGATTCAAGGGAGTTTGCCGCCTGACAGTATTTTTTTGGATGCATTGTATTATTCTGTGTTTAAACCCCTTTTTAAACATTCAGTGGGATTTGGGGCGGCTTGCCTCAATAGGGCCGATCCCCACAGTGGCGAGGACGAGGATAGGAGGACGGGGCCCATTCTATCTCGATGTGGCATTTTTCGGGCACTTCAGTACTGGATTGCAGAATATTTTCGGTATGCTTGCCTCTTCAATGCTGGATATCACAGGGGTAAGGAGAGGAGGGCGAGCTGCGCCTATCCTTTTGTAGCTGAAGAATATGATTTTAATACCTGTCTTGTTGATTCGGGATATAAGACAGATGTAGAGAATTTCCAGATTCTTGTTAAACTGCCCACCGGAAAAACATTATTGCTCTAGGTATTTGCTGAAGACACAGAGGAGATTCTAAAAACCTTGATAGCGCAGAAAGAGGGCTACTCCACAACTCTTTTTTACATTCTGCATGAGGGTAAAATACTACGAGAGGGTGATAAGCTGAGGGATTGTTCGATTAGCAAAAACTCTACTGTGCATGTGCTGTATCGCTTGCGGGGGGGATTAGTTGGGAACATAGGAACAGCAGGCCC
>LPNX011153903.1:275449-295860 GCA_001517045.1 Pseudotsuga menziesii | reverse complement strand
AAATATCAAATTGATGTATCTAATTTGATTAAGCATAGAGAAAAAGTAACCAAGAAAAGAGATTGAATTTTTAGAGAAGAAGAGAGAAATCTTGAAGCCTGTGCTTGAAAGAACTGAAGGAGAGAGGAATTTGCAAACAAATATGTTAAACACAAAAAATTGATGTTGTAGAAAATAATTGGATACAATCGAGCTTCAAGATCCCTCTACCTAAGATGATCCTACAAAATATAGACAATTTCTCATACAATTAACGTTAATCCAATCAATCTCATCAACAAAAAACAAGAGAACATAAGTATAACCAAATACATTCTATTGCTCTTACATTATTCTGATAATTAAATGGAAATAAGTAAATTGACAGCAGCAAATATTTATTCAAAATAAACTGGATCTAAACACATTATTTGACAAAAAGAAAGCATGAGATTAAGCCGATTTCACCTCAAAATTAACCAAGTTACAAGCCCATAATGTAATGCCACATATTAGCCTCCAAAGCCTTCAATATTATTAAAACAATATGCAACAACAAGAGTACAATGAGCAGAGGTTCAATATATCCTCTCAAATGAGAAAGAAAGCCTCGCTTAAATAGGGAAAATGAGAGCAAACCCCAAGGGGGCGAATTTCCAAGTGTTGAAGAATTTTGAGAAGATTAGGGGTGAACTAGAGTGAACTAGAGGTGGTAGGAAACATCTCTCATAAGGTAGGTCACCCCTGCCTCTTTATTTGACACATACAATAAGAGGTGAGCTCTGTCATGGATAAATGTGCCCCTCTAAGGAGAAATTTGCCCCCTCATGGATTTGATTGGAATTGACTTAATTTGATCATGATTTGGCCTCCAATTAGCCCCAACATCATCCTTAGTTAACTTGGAACATGTCTAGGACAAGTTCCCATTGATTTAGGGATGTGTTTTTTCTCCATATTTTCCCTTTTTTCTAAATTTTTATTCATTTTTTTGTCATTTTCAGAGAGAATTTCACTTAAGTGATAAATAATCACTTAAAACTTAGGAAAAGTGGGTTTTGGGGTATAGTGGGAGATCTGGGTTTGAAAACGAGCACCCCATGGAAAATTTGGCTCCTTAGGCCCACTTTTATGACCTTTTGAAAATTTACAATTAAAATACACCTTATCGATGATTTTATTAAAAAACTGAAAAAAATAGGAAAGACTTGTGCATGTCCACAAAACTTTGGGAATATGACTAGCATGTTATAATACATAGGCCCTAGGATTTAATAACCCTCCTAAGGCATAATCACCAATTTCACCATCCTGGGAGGATTTTGAGTGAAAAACTTGAAAATTATGTCACTTAAAAAGCGTCGTATAATTAACGAGGGAAAAAAAACTCAAGGAATATGATTTTGAAGACCAAGTCCCAAGAAGGACAAACCTTTTACATAATAAAACATCATTCTATGTCATTTATTACAATTTCCTCAAAGGGGTGTGAACATGCGAAAAAGGGATCACAACTGGCCCTGATGAAACCATGGAACTTCTGAGAACTGAGTAAGAACAATTTATTTGTTCTGATCCTTAGTGGCTCACTTGAAAAATCCCCTAAGTGCAACTTAGCGATAACACTAGTGCTCCAAAACATGTTATACATAGACACTTCTACATATATTGTGCTTTTAAGTATACCTGAAAATAAACAAACAAAAAATTAAGGGTAGATCTATCCATCTTTACAGGAGTATCTAACATCATTGAAAAGATCAACCCGGATGTGGTAAAGGATCATATTCAATTATAGTCTCATTTAATAATTCCCATAAATGCCAAGTGTCATCTCTCACCTGTAGCTACATATTTGATAGTTGGTAATCCATCATGTTCCTTTCCCAGAAAATATGTTGATAGGAAATATCATAGAATAAACCCACTATTCTTATGAGCTCTTCATATAATGGATTCAAAATTATATTCTTTGGTTCTCTCTTCATCTTAACCCAATCTATAACTAACTTGGAATCCCCAAATACCTTAAGCTTCTCAACCCCCTTTGAGAGGGATAAGAGCATCACTAAATTGAGAGCCAACATCTCAGCTCGTTTGTTAGTGCTCCTCCCAAAACCAGCAAAAAACATAAACCATTGAGAGTTGGATATGAATAAGAGGCCCTTGGAACCTCCCATACCTAGCCTACCTTGGGGGGAACCATCAAAATAGGACAACAACCAAATTTGTCTAAAGTCTCCTACAATATCCTTCTTTGTTTTGGAGGACCTTTTGACTGAGGAAAGTGATCAAGAATGGCTAAACTTTTGGATTCATAAACATGTGGAGGAACAACAATATCTTAGAATATCTCCTTGTTCCTGGTCAATCATGATCCCCAAATGACGAGAACCGGTAAGGCCAGGTAATCTGAAAAAAGCAACATTATTCAACCAAGCATGTAAAGCTTCTTGGAGCCCTAAACCATTCTAGATGAATTGAATACCTTTAGCCTAAGAAGCATAATTCCACATCATGGTCATATAAGGACAACATATAAAAATGTTATTGATGTTTTCAATGCCTTATTTAGAAAGTGGACACCTGCTCGGTCCACAACCAATTTTTTTAATTAATATATCCAAGACAAGTATTTTTCAGACAAGGCCAACCACAAAAATTTTTGTCTTCAAAGGACACTAAAACTTGCAAATCACATGGGTCCACTGGTCAGGCTTTGGTAAATCTTCCTCTTCACAAATAACCTTGTAACCCAATATACGTAAGTAGATTCCACTTGTACCATTCTTGGTCCAAGCAAGCTATCGTCTATATCCTTCAGGAAAATGTGACTATCATGAAGAGGTTTGATGTATCTTTCCCACTATAACCTCTCATCTTCCTCAAAACCCAACACCTCAGCAATAATCCATTGTTGTGTAAGAGGGGGAGTATTGTGGATATCCTAAATCTTACTAAGAAAAAGAATGCCCCTTTCCATTAAAGAATAAACCATCACAGTTGGTAGTCTATGTGGATTCAAGGATTCAATCAATGGATCTTGGCCAATCCTTACTCTTCTCCCATTGCCTACATCCCAAGCAAGCCAATCCCTAATAACTTTAAAATCCATTATTAATGCCTTCCGCATTATGGATACATTGCAAATATGTAAGACTTGTTTATTGATTCTATTTGTGGCCAATCATTATTTTGTCTTAGTCAAGGAAACAAGAAAGAAAAATTTAGGTTTGTTTTCACTTTTAGAAATTTCCCAGAAACTGATTTAAAATATTGGATAATATTTTTATAATATTATATAAAACAATCATGCCAAACTACACAATAATATTTTTCATTGAAAACTTGGGAAAACAATTGTCTTTGCAAATATGTAAGACTTGTTTATTTGATTCTATTTGTGGTCCATTAACCACATAAAATAATAACAATATTTGTAGATTTTAAAGATGTGTTCACCTCCTGTCAATCTCCGATATTGTTGGAATTATTATTAATCCTCCCTTTGACCACATAGTCTAATTGTTAATTTTCCTAGCTTACGGGGTCTTCATCACTCCACTAGTGCATGGGGGACACACCTAGGGGACATCTGTCACTTACTCCACCTAATTGCATGAGTTCAGGAGCCACAGGGACCAATCCCTATAATTTAGGAACTCACTCTCAGAGTGCCACCAATAGTCTCCTTCAGTGGACCTTGGTAGGTAAGCAATTATGTTCAGTTATTCTCAAGTTACTATCAGTTAGATCAAAATAACTTATCCTAGCGCCAATTTTCATGATTGAAGCGAGTGTGGGCATCTTTTCTCACCTACCCTTATCAGCTAACTGATTGTAGATTAAGTTAGTTATTCAGAGTTGTATTAGTGAGCTCTAGTGGTGATTTCCCCGCACTAAGTTAGCTTCAGAGTTAGTCTGAGTTGGTTGATTCAAATCCTATCTTAGGCATTCGAACTCTCCTATATGTAAAACCAGTGTATTCCATATTAATCACTGATTCATGAATATAATCATATTATTCCAATTTTGTCTCCATGTGTGTGCAATTTTGTCATGATTAATTGAATACTCTATGCTAAATTATTCTCTCTCTTCTGCAACAATATATTCCATTTGAATTCATGCAGGTTGATGATCCTATGTTTCATAGAATTTAACATAGTATCAAAGTGGGTATCCATGCTTGCCTCGAACCTCACAAACTTCCATGCTTGCACCAGAAGCCGTTGAGTTTCCATATAATTCCTGGAATAATTGCATTTCTCCCTCTGGATTCTGTCCAGAGAAGTCTATCCAAGTGTGATGTACTCAAAGAAAGTGAACATGTCGAAGTAAAGGGTGTTTGAGCTAAATTAATGCGAATTGAAGTGTTTTGCAAGGTACATTCAAATATTTCTTGAATAATTGTTGATCAATATAGCTGTGAAATGGAGAATTCAACAGCTCTCACTCCCAGAATCCTTACTCCTTTCAATTACCTTGATTGGAGAGCATACATGCAAATTTCCTTTCGCAACAAAGGTCTGTACAAGATGACAAGGGGCAAAGAGGTCGAACCCCAACAGTATATTGAAAAATTGAAGCATTTGAATGGGTTTGATGAAGTTTTTGGCTACATGTGCATCCACATCTCCAGAGAGTTGTTGTTCCATATTGATGGACTCAAGATCCCAAAAGAAGTATGGGATAAGCTTGAATCCTTGTTTGGCAAACAAGATGAGCTGAGGGACCTTATCCTGGAGAATGAGTTGATAACACTACAACCCAGTGACTTCGAAACTATATAACATTTCTTTTTCAAATTCAAATCATTGGTCATGCAATGCAAGCAATGCAGGATTCAGAAGAAGGATGAGCAATTGGTGCGCTCCATACTAAGCAAACTTGACTCATAATTCTCAGTGTTTGTCTCTAATTTTCACTCTGGGAGACTGAATACTCCTAATTTGTGAATTTCATCCCTTGATGCCTTCACAGAGTCTCTAATCCAAGAACACAACAAGATGATAAAGATGGGAGCTCTGAGAGCCTCTCCAAATCAAGATCTCTTATCTGGTGAGACAAGGAATGCACAAGCAAGAAGGAAGCAGAAAAGTAAAGAGAGAATAAACACTCATTTTGAACCAAAAGATGAGTTTGATCCAACATTTGAAGCCTCAAGATCTAGGAAGGACAAACATCAGAAGGGAAAATGCTATTGCTGTAAGAAAGGAAACCATACAGATAAGTATTGTATGAAGAAGATCATTGATCAGATGGAAAAACTCCTTGAGCAACACAATATTTCCCTCCCTTAGGGTGCAAGGAAGACTGAATCTAGAGAAAAAACTGAAGATCATGATGAGAGATGCCATGCATTAAAGGCTAGATGTTTAAAATCACATTCTTTCCTCATTGATCCAGGAGACTCCAATCATATGTTTGCATCCAGAGAATCATTCTCTCCATTACAACTTATTGATGGTCCGAGTATTCCTATCGGTGATGACACTCAAATTCAAGTTGAAGGAAAGGGTTCAATTAAATTAAAACATTGAATGTTCAAAGATGTACTCTATGATTCCTCCTTAGCTTCAAATTTGTTATTTGTATACCAAATGACACATATTGTCCCACCAAAGCGAATGGTATTTGGTTTTGACTTAGTGGAGATCCAAAATATATCAACTGGGAAGATTATAGTGAAGGGTGTTGCAAACCATGCCTCAAAGGCATATGAATTCTCACACTTTCTGCCATACTTAGGTCCAGTACAGTCTCAGCTTCCATTTGAAAGGGGAGGTAAAACCATTATATCTACTCCTTTTACATATGCTAATGTTTCCATTAGTGTTTCAAATTTAGAATCCGAAGCAAAGGACTCGGTTGAATCAATTGATGAAATTGAAGATGAAGTTCACAGTGATCCATATCCAAATTCAGTCTGTACTACGAATCCTAGGCCTAAACGGACACAAAAGTTTATTGAGGTAGCTGGGAACATGACTAGAGATCCATCCGACATGAGGAGAACAAGATCCTAGTTTAAAAAGGAGAACCTTACACTATGTCAAACAAGTTCACTTCCTTCAAAGAGGTGCAACAAGCTCCCAGAAAGATGCTACATGATGGTAAGGACTGATCAACAACCCTACTTAGAGAAGAACCAATTGGATCATGTCAGTCTTCCTCCATAAAGAAGAGACAAAGGAAACATTTCTTCTATTATTTATCATCGGATTGGAAGAAGATGGAAAAGTTCACATGCACAGTCCCAGGATACTAGTGCACACAAGAACCAACATTCTACATTATTGCTCCACGGAGATGTATATCGCAACAATTTTTCCACAAGTTTTTTCTCAAGAAGAAATTTCTTCTCTTAAGTATGGAAGCTTGTTTCCCGATTTACCTGCTTATTTTTAGGGGGGGGGGTCCCATGAGGTTTTCCCCATTTCCTCAATTGTATTAAGCAATTATTATTATTTTTGCATTTAGATTGTATGGGTGACCTTTGGTCTTAGTTGTCAAGTCCCAGGTTGTCCAAAGTCAGGATTAAAGTGGGGTGTTGGGATTATTATTAATCCTCCCTTTGACCACATAGTCTAATTGTTCATTTTCCTAGCTTATGAGGTCTTCATCACTCCACTATTGCATGGGGGACACACCTAGGGGACATATGCCACTTAGTGCACCTAATTGCATGAGTTTAGGAGTCCCAGGGACCAATCCCTATAATTTAGGAACCCACTCTGAGTGTCACCAACAATCTCCTTCAGTGGACCTTGGTAGGTAAGCAATTATGTTTAGTTATGCTCCAATTACTATCAGTTAGATCACAATAAGTTAGCCTAGCACCAATTTGCATGATTGAAGGGAGTTTGGGCATGTTTTCTCACCCGCCCTCATTAGTTAACTGATTGCAGACTAAGTTAATTATCTAGAGTTGCATTACTGAGCTCCAATGGTGATTTTCCCACACTGAGTTAGCTCTGGATTCAGTCTGAGTTGGTAGATTTGAATCCTATCTTAGGCATTCAAATTCTCTTATATGTACAACCAATGCATTCCATATTAATTACTGGTTCATGAATATAATCATATTATTCCAATTTTGTCTCCATGTGTGTGCAATTTTGTCATGATTAATTAAATAGCCTATGCTAAATTATTCTCTCTCTTATGCAACATTCTCTTCCATTTGAATTCATGCAGGTTGATGATCCTATGCTTCATAGAATTTAACGGATATTAAATATTAATTTAATTTGTGTGTGAGAAGGTAGAAAAGTAGGTTTAATGGTAAGCTAAGTTGAATGGAAACCAATTCGCACAACCCTTAGTGTTAAATGCTAATTTTTCTTTTCAAAACTCCTACATTTATTTGATTTGTTTCCCTCCATGAGACTTCTGGAATTGAAGCAAAAGGGTCGATACTAAACCCTAAGCCCCAATTGAGTAAAAAGTAGCATTTTTGGGCTAGCATGGCCGATTGATGCTACTCTACAACTTCCAAGGATGAACATAACCCTTCACTATCATCCACATTCATTGAACCATGCATCCTTGTTAAACCTAATTAATTGTCGGGTAATCAAAGAGCATCAAGTATTATTACCATCACTAGCAGGCATGTATAATTATCAATAATTACTTAGAATATTGGAATGAAAACACAACCGAGATGAACGATTACCACTAGCAAGCATGTATAATTCAATAATTAATTAGAACATTGGAACAAAAGCAAAAGCGATATGAACTATAATAAAACACACACAACCACCCCAAGACTACGCAACCACAACCACTGCTCTTACGTTCGCTATAATTATAAATCTGAGCATTTTGAAGATGTTGTGTTCATTGGTGAGGTAATACAATGATGAATTGATGACACACCCCTAGATAGATCATGTATCACAGAGTGCTAACTCACTATCCAAATCTATTTGTATTTATCCAAAGTGAGTTTAGAGATATAAAACCATACCGCCTATTTAATTAAATTAAAAAAAAACATGGAAAAATGTTCAATTAAAAAAAGCCTCACCAAACCACTAGAAAAGGACACATCAATGGGTACCCACCAGGTGCTAAATGGAAGAACTTACTGTAGTCCCATTCAAATAGGTGGCACCCAGACCATTCAAAATAGGAAAACCCATTCCATTACAGTTTCGATGATATATCCCCATAGAGATTTCTTATTAGGCCTAACCTAACTGAGATAATAATAATAAAGGATGACATGGCTTAGTTAATGGTTGAACCAACTATCAAACATCTCATTAAATGGAACCAATTTTAATAGCATTTAGCTATCTACCAATAACATTTAGACAAATAAGACAATGGTAAGATTGTGCACGTCCATTTGAGATGAGTAACCTTGCATAGGATCATTAAGCTATTTATTCTTATCCCAGTTGATCCCACAACCAACGAATTGGCCAACATGAAAGGAAGATGAGCTTTATATATTATGGTCAAGCAAGGCACACCTAGGACCCCTGCTACTACCTGAATAAGCCATCTGTGGTGGATGGAATGAACGCATAAAGTTGGACCAACAATATATGTGAGTGGATGAAACACAACTTCTGGGCATTCATTTTGTAGTCAAGGCAGGTCGTATTCAAGGGCATGGAGAAAAGTCCAGATTGATAGGCAGTTCATGTTTGAGAACTACATATTGAAAGGTATAATAGAAAGGCCTGGATTGAAGGGATCGATTGAAATCTCTAGAGTGGAATGTCAGATCATTCCAAAAGGTTAGGTTAAGTGATAATAGTGGCAATGAACCTATAGGAGATAGATCGAAACCATAGACACTTATGACCAAGTGAGGACCCTAAAAACATGAGGAAAACCTAGCATTCTGGAAAAGCAATTAAAGCATTCTTGAAAATATTCGAGAAGCTCAAATACATTTCAGGAAAAACAAACTTACTAAAATTAACACAATAAGATTTCGCCCACACAACTGTGTTCCGAATTCAATACAGAAACAAGTCTACATACACGGGAACACAACAACAAGCAAAGCAACAACGACCCCACCTCTTAAGATGACCCCAATTTCTTTACCCTTCATAGAGAAAGCTAGAAATCGAATTTGCAGCAGCAGACATGAACAAAACCAAAACCAGGCCAGAACACGACAACCCAAAACTTCGAGGAATAACAACACAACACTCTTTGCTAGCAGCACACTGTAAGCTACACATGTGGAGGACCAAAAATAACACAACACCCACACAAGAACACTGTGTCCGACAAAGAAAACAATGAACAACATACATCTAGTTGTTGACACACACCGTCGAATGACAAACAAAGCCCAAAGCCGTGCCAAAGCCACACTCGCAAAAATAAAACCCTTCGTTTCCTTGAAATGTGTCCTTGCAACCTATGAAAAGAAACAACAAACATTAATTACCTGCACAACATCCATTGAACCAACCAATTGCAATAAAAACACCATTAAATCCCACATGGAAGAAATAAATATTGGTCGAATGCAATCAACCAACATAAACCCACGGTCTCGTTCCATAGTGGAAACTTGCCGCATAATACATGGAAGATCCATCATACAACCACTGATAATGAACCCTTCATCGACAAATGAAATATGACCTTCCCATGACACGCCAAACCATTGCACAACGAGTTGGAAAATGCACTGTGCCTTGAACATCACATGAGGAGCCTCACAAAGCCACCTGCAACCTGACACCTAAATTTTTTTGTTTATTGACATAATACTGTCCCCAACGTTGGGGAGGGGACTCCCGAGGGATGACATCACCTTGTCCCAACCAATAATCCCTTGACAAAAAAAATAAAAAAATAAAAATATTATAAACATTGCATACACTAAAGTTTTGAAGGATAAAAAAATAAAACCTCACGAATCATAAATGCTCCCATCAAAAACATAAAAAAAAAAAATCCAAATTATAACATATTTAAACTAATACAAATGAATCTATATAAACTCATCAACGAATCATCATTAATATGCAATAAATTTCCAGCCCATATAGACTATAAAACCATCTCCCCTTATCTTCTCTTAATATATCAAACCCACTCTTATATATCAAATATAAATGATACTTATTTTTTTAAATTGGAAGTAGTGTCCATAATAATATTGTATATATACAGTAACAACAATGCGAGCAAAAGCACACTAAATGACCATCTTACGCGACCTCGATGTCTCACTAAGAATTTCCAAAAGATTTCTTATGTGCACATTCTAAGGTCACTTAACTCTCTAGTGAATGAACAAGCAAACGTGGGCGCAACCTCTCCAAAGGCCCCTTTTCTTATGGAACGCTTCTTAGAGTTGGGAAGATTGGAAAACGGAGGAACATAAGTTGTTAATTGATATTACTGTCTTATACCTTATATGGTCTATATTTATGAAATAATATTAGTCCACTTTGTGGTCAAATTGGTTGGATTACTTGGTAGAAAATATTTTTATAATTATAATTTTTTATTATATATAAAGAGGGGATGGGTGAGACTCTCATATAGATATTATTGTCTTATACCTTACATGGTCTATATTTATGAAATAATATTAGTTCACTTTGTAGTCAAATTGATTGGATTACTTGGTAGAAAATATTTTTATAATTATAATTTTATTTTATATATATTTAGGATGGGTGAGACCCTCATATGGGACATAAATTCCAGTAGGTGTAAATAAATGTGTTTCTTCTTTTTTTTTCCTTCTCTTTTATTTTTTTTCTTCTTTTCTTTTTTTTCTTCTCTCTTTTTTAATATGTGAATTTGAAATTTGATGAAGCGAGGGTTTTTGGAGATGGGCGAGCGAGGGTTTGTTTGCAGCTTGCAGGCCGGAGCTCTCACAGGATTCAGAAGGGATGGCTTTGGTCTCTGCGCTCCCTCGAGGTACTGGTCGCTACTTTAACCGGTATCTCTCAACCGGTTTATATTTGTTTCGGCTCCCGGTAGATAAGTTTTCCTGTTATGCTTTCTGTCTTTCTATTGTCTTCTAGGTTATTTCGGAAGTATTGTTTTGTCATGCCCATTTTCAATTTGGCATTATTGTTGGGTTTTTCTTTTCTGTGATTCCTGGATATTTTGCCCGGACCTTATCGTCGTCACCCTCCATGTGGTTTTTGACTTGGGTTTTATTGGAATGCTTGTTTATTGCTCTAGCCGCTCCCGGCAACTGGAGTCCCTCCTCATAATCGAGGACTAGTACCAACCAGTTAAAAAGAAGTGGGAAGTTTTTTCATTTTAGTCGGTTCTGTCATCTTTTTTATCGACGTCTGGGTGGCGACCCGTATTTTCCGGATGTGGTGGATTGGCTGTCCTTGTACAGTTAATTTGTCCTTTTCTTAATGTCTGTCGGGATGTGGCATTTTTAGGGTTAGACTGTTAAGTGTGTCTTTGCTTCGTCGTCTCTCGGTCTAAACCCAAAGGGTTTGATGTGGTTATTACCCAGCGTGTAACCCCTTTTTTCTCTGATTTGGTTTCTTTGACCGGGGTTAGTCCTCTGGTTGTTTTGATTTTTTGGATGTCCGAGCTTGGTAGTGGGCTGGTATTTGGTTTTTGGTTTATGGGTCTACCCTCGCCGTCAGCATTGGCCTTTACAGCGATGTCTTGTGGCTGTTAGGGTTAGTCTTTGCTCGCAGTGCATTTCTCTGTCTGATTGCCTAAGGGCTCGTATTGAGGGTTTTACCTTGCGATTTCGCCCTCTCTCTTCGACTCGGTCTTTTTTCTAGGGTTTTTCATTTGGCTGTTAGTGATATTTATTGGCTTCTTTGGCTGGGATGAGGATTGTATTGGATTTTGCTGTTTGGATTTGCGACCTCATCGACCTCCAAAGTTTTGAGGGATTTGAATTTGTTTGCCCCTCATTGCTCCGACTTGGTATCTGGATTGTATTTGGTATTTGGGGGTTCGACTGTCATTTTTTTATTTGTGGATGTTCCCTTCGTTGTCGGTATGATAACTGATATTATCATTAAGGTTTTGATTGAGGTATACTAGGCATCTGTGCCGATATGATATCTGATCTTCTTGTTAAGGTATTGATAGTGGTTTGAATCTGCTATTGATTGAGGTATATTTGGCATATTGGATAGTATTTCGGTAAAACTTAGAGTTCGACTGTTCTTATTTATATGTGGATTAAATCTTTCTGAGCCGGTATTGATTTCTGTGGTTTTACATTAAGGTTATTTGATAAATAGCCCTTTCACTTTGTTGCTTATTTTGCCCGGGGATCGTCTGCTATTGATTGAGGTTTTGTTCTGTTGTGGACTGACTTGGCATTCTGGATTGTACTCGGTTTATTTGGGATTAGTCTGTCCTCCTTATTATGTGGATTGTTCTTTTCTGTGCCGGTAGAGATATCTGAGGTTTTGCAGCATGGTATTTGATATATAGCCCATTCTTTCTATTGTTTATTTGCCTCGGGACCGATCTTGGATAATCTGTATTTGATTGAGGTTTAGTTCTGTTTAGTGGACTGCTTTCTGGAAAGATTTTTCCTTGATTCTGATGGTGGAGACCCATGATGGGTCTCCCGACCCAGAATGGACCATGGTCCTGCTCGTTTTCAGAGGCGTAGAAAGGCAAAGGCCTACAAAACTTTGGAAGGGAAACTTCGTTTTGTGGTCGGACGGGATATTTATATGGACAGGGTGGAAGCCTTGAGTCGTCGTGCTTTAATTGGTAGGCTAGAATATGTTTCCATGGAAAAAAAGGACTGGGTTTCATGGGCTTCTGAGTATTGGAAACCATTTCTATCCTATGTTCCAACTATCAGCTTGCTGGTTCGGGTTTGGATCGTTTTTATCTTCTTAGAGGAATCACATGCCACTGAGGTTCTAAGCCGCTTATGGAGAGTGGGTAATGGTTCGTTAGTGCTAGATCGTTGGCATGTTCACTTTGATCCTATGAGAGAAAGAGTGAAAAAACGTCATCTGTGGGCTATTCTCCCAGGGCTTCCTTTCCCGCTTTGGAACTGATCTCTATTGGAAGGTGTTGGAAACACTATTGGTCGGTTTGTGGCGTTAGAGGATGATTTCATGAATACCCATGATAAGAGGAAGGCGAAAATTCTGGTTGAACTTGATATCACTAAAGGCCTTCCAGCTGAAGTAGAGATTCTATGTCATGAGCGTTTGTTTATACAACGTCTGGATTTTCAAGGCATTCCCTTTAGATGCAGTGTGTGTCGGGAGACTGGCCATTTGCGTCGTGACTGTCCTTATTTTTGTTGTGGGCGTGTTAAGCGCTCTTTGACTGATTCCTTTGATAATTCCCCTTTAATTTCTCCCTCAAAGGATTATTCAACTCCGGTCCAAAATGTCCACCCTTCTGGTCAGTTGAATAATGCTATTTCTTTATTTGGGGAAGTGTCAGACCTCGATCTGGACTTGATTGACTCAGTGATTACCAGCAGAAAAGCTTCTTTGCCTTCAAACATTTTTCCTTCCAGTATTCCTCAAAGGGAGCCCAACCTGTTGGAACCTCCTTCGACTGATTCTCTACTTCAGGAGCCTTCCCCTTCAGCCTTGGCACTTTGCCTTCCCTCAGCTTCAAATAACTCTGGAGTTACTCTTGATGCCTCATTAATTTCTGTTCCTTCTTCTACCCCTTCGATTGTCATTTCCCCCGCTCCTCTGTTTTCTGAGGCTTACTTCCCTCCTCTACTCACTTCTGGCCAGACTAGGCCTCAGTCATCAGGTTCGCCTACTACCAGCCCCGCAGCTTCCCCGTCTTTTGCCGATCCCTCTTTGAAAAAATCTTTAAGTATTTTCTCTGATAAGACACCTCTTTCCCCTTTGGTTCTCCCTCTAGACTCAATTCGTTTTGAGAATGTTACTATTAGGCGGAAAAAAAAGTCATCAAAACCCCCTCTTGATTCATCAGATTCAGTTCAGGCTCCCTTTACGCCTCTATCTGAAAGATTAAAAGCAGCAGAGAGTTCTCTCCCTTCTCCTTCTCATCAGGTCCTTAGAGCTTCAACCCCTGATTTTTCAGTTTCCTAATGCGTATCCTTTCTTTGAATGTTCGAGGCCTAGGGGGTTTGGCCAAGCAAAAAAGCCTCCGACATTTGCTGTACACTCTCTCTCCTGATATTGTCCTTTTACAGGAAACTATGACAAGTCCTTATCCTGCATTATTTTCCTTCTCTAAACTATGCCCGGGCTGGGAGTTTTGTGCCCTTAGTTATAATGGTCTTTCTGGAGGCATTCTTTCTGGCTGGAATCCGAAAATTATTAAATGCAAAGCCTTTCATACTGCTACTGGTATTCTGCTTAATGCTTCGATCCAGGGATCTTCCCTCAAGCTCTCTATTTTAAACTGTTATGGTCCTTACCTCAATCGGGACTCCTTCTAGAATGCTATGGCTTCGGGTGGTCTTCTCTCTCTTCCTAATCTTATTTTAGCTGGAGATCTTAATCTGACTCTGAATGCCTCCGAGATCTAGGGCTCCAAAGCGCATCCTGACCCTTTGGGTCCATTTTTCTCTAAACTTTTCTCTGACCATCATTTAGTGGATGTGGCTTCTCCCTGTGCTGGTCCTACCTGGAGGAATGGAAGGATGGGGGAAGATGGTATTTCTAAAAGATTGGATCGTTTCTTAATTTCAGATCAGCTCGTCAACTTGCTTCAAAGTTATCGAGTCTGGGCTCACAGATGTGGGATTTCAGATCATTTCCCTGTGATTCTTGAATGGACTGATCATCATAGGCATTGTGCCTATCCCTTTAAGTTTAATCAATCTTGGTTAGACAATGAGGATTTTATTCATATGGTTCGTTCTGAATGGCCCAGTATTCTTCCAAACCCCTCTTTGGATGCTATGCAGGATCTCTACACTAGACTTAGAACTCTAAAGGAGAAGGTTAAGTCTTGGACTAAAGTAGAAACTTTAAAGATGAAAGACCATTCTGTTGCTTTGGAAAAGGAAATAAGTTCTATCCTCCACTCATCTCCTTCAGCAATTTTAAATCAAGAACAGCAACAAAAATTGAATTCTCTTAAAAATGATCTTCAAAAGCTGATTGATCATGAAATTAATTCTGCCAGACTTTAAAGCAGAATTACCTGGGCTCAAAAAGGGGATGTTAATACTAAGTTTTTTCATGCTGTGGCTTCAGCCCGCAAAAATCATAATGCTATTTGGAGTCTTCAAGATGAATTGGGCAATTGGGTTTCAGATGATAAAAGCCTTAAAGACCTTGGCATTCGTCATTTTAAGACCTTATTTGAAGATGATCATTTGAATAATCTGGAAGCTCAACTCAAGGTTATCCGGCTCTTTCCTTCCTTTATCAGCTCTGAAAAGATAATAGCCTTTACAAGTCCTGTCACAAGCTTAGAAGTTGAAAAGGCTTTAAAACTCTTTAAAAAAGATAAGGCACCTGGCCCGGATGGATGGCCAGTTGAGTTTTATTTGACTTTCTTTGATCTTATGGGTCCACTTCTTGTCAATATGGTGGAATCTTCCAGAATCACAGGCAGAGTGTCTCAGGCTCTCAACTCCACTTTCCTGACACTTATTCCGAAGGTTGATATGCCTGTCTCCTTTGCATACTTTCGCCCCATTTCCCTATGTAACCTCTGTTATAAGGTCATTTCTAAAGTTGCGGCTATGAGGCTTAAGCCCTTCCTTAATGAAGCTATTTCTCCTCAACAATTTGGTTTTTTTAAAAATCGCCAAATCCTTGATCCCATATCCATTTCTCAAGAGGTACTTCATACCGTCAATTCTAGAAAAAGGTGTGCTCTTATTCTTAAATTGGACTTATCTAAAGCCTTTGACAGATTTAATTGGAATTTCATCCGTCTCCTTCTCATTCAAATTGGGATTCCCCTTGTTGGGGTTAACTGGATTATGGGATGCATTTCTTCAACCAACTTTGTTGTGTTAGTTAATGGTTCTCCATCTTCCTTTTTTTCTGCCTCTCAGGGAATCAGGTAGGGGTGCCCTCTATCCCCCCTCTTATTCATTCTGGTCATAGAAGGGCTTAGTCTGTTGATTGAGGATGCTAAACGCAATGGGAAGATAAAAGGTATCAAAATTTCACATCAGCTTTCCCTCACTCATTTACTATTTGTAGATGATGTGATCTTATTTGGCCTGGGTTCTTTTGAGGAATGGTTAGCCTTCAAAGCCATACTTGATATTTTCTATGAGGCTTCAGGTATGAGTATTAATGTAAACAAATCAATTTTTCTCCAAAATGACCTGAGTGTGGACACTCTCCATAGAATCATAGATATTCTCCCTTTCAGAGTGGATGATATTCGAAAAGGGTTTGGCTATCTTGGCTACTTTCTTAAGCCATCAGGTTACTTGATAAAGGATTGGCTCTGGCTGGTTTCACAATTCGAAAATAAAATTTCTCATTGGACAAATAGATTCCTGTCTTTGGGAGGCAGACTTGTCCTCATTCGTTCTGTTTTATCAAGCATGCCAGTTTATTGGATGGCTTTGGTTCCGATTCCAACCTCTATATTAGACAAGCTCAGAAAATTGATTTTTTCATTTCTGTGGGGCTCTTCATCAAAGACTAAAAAATTCCACCTTGTGGATTGGCATCTTTTGGCTCGCCCCACCTCTCATGGTGGCTGGGGAATTAAACATCTTCCTAGTTTCAGTCTTTCCTTGAGGATGAAAAGCTTTTGGTTAACTTTAAATAGCAAAGGTATCTGGAATCTTCTCATTGCTGTTAAATATTTGAAAAATAAACCTGTCCATATTTGGCTCAAGGATAAGAACTTCATTACTAGCAATGCCTCAATAATTTGGAGGGGTTTCATCTCCACCATATCCTGGATTGGCAGAGGCATCATTTGGAAAATTGGGAATGGAGAGTCCATCAGTTTGGGTGCTGATCCTTTCATAGGTATGGGATCTTCCTTTGTTCTGCCAAGAGATTTAAGGGATTACTTAGAAGACTTTGGTATTAGCTCCCTTGCCCAAGCTCGTAACCAAACTACTTTTGCCTCTGGTTATTGGTTCTCATCTGAAGAACTTGATCTCACTGGTGAATGGAAAAAAGCTTGGGACAATTTTATTAGAGGATTGGAATATGGCCGCATTCGTCTCAATAATCAAATTGATACTATTTCTTGGTCTCATATCAATTATACAGGTCCTCTTATCGCTGTTGAAGGATATAAATGCATTTTCTCTGATATATGTTCAGAGATTAATGATTCAGTTCTGAAAATTTTATGGACTTTGAATATTCCTCTGAAATTAAAATGCTTTATTTGGTTGATTCTTAAGGGAAATATTTTAACCTGGGATCAATTGCAAAGCAGAGGATTCTTGGGACCTAGTAGATGTGTTCTTTGTGAGGATAATGTGGAAGACATTCATCATTTATTTTTCTGCTGTCCATTCTCTGCTAGTATCTTCAATTATTTTGCGGTAAAATTCAAGTGCTCTTTCCCAGTTTTTATCACTATCCATTCCTATTTGGAACAATGGTTCACCTCTACAGCATGATCTGCTCCCTTCATATACATTCCATTGTTCATTCTCTGGGGAACATGGCTTCTTCGGAATCATTGCCTATTTGAAAACAAGAAACCATCCTTCTCAGCTCTGATTTCCAGGATTGAAGGATTGGTTAATTCTTTCCCTGTGCCAATTATTCTTCATAAATCCCGTAATCTTGGTCCTGCTCCATTAAAAAGCTTTCCTTGTGGATACTTTGATGGAGCTGATGCGAAAAATCTTGGAGGTGCAGGATTTGTGATTTTTATTAATGACTCCCATTTCTTCAGTTTTTCTATGGGATGTGGAAGTAGCACGAATACCAAAGCGGAATTATTGGCTGTTTGGGATCTTCTTAGAGTCAGATTATTGATGGGAATTCCTTTGCAGTTGTTTTTTGGTGACTCCATGGTCATTATTTCTTGGCTTAACAGAAATTCAGCACTTGATGTTCCATCTCTAATGCATTGGTGTACCAACATTAGATATATGATTCATTTGGCCCCTCCGGTGATCTTTAAACACACTTTTCGCGAGCATAATTCGCTGGCAGATGAACTTTCAAAAAAAGCTTTGCATTTGGATATGGAATTTGTTTCTTTTTTCAGAAACTATGGAAGGCTTGGTTATTAACCAAGGCAGTCTTGATCGATTTTAGTTGTAGCTGATTCTTTATTATTCAGCTTATGATTTCAGCAATTGATGATGTATCTCTTGGATGTACTGTTAGAGTTTACTCTGCCAGCCTGCTTTTGCTCTGAAATGTATGGTTTAAAGTTCACTTCAGATTATTATCAGCATTTCTGACCTGATTTATTTAGGGATGATGAGGAAAGTCTGCAAAGATCAGACTTTTTTTCTTGTTTTGATGCTCAGTTCTAGACATTATCTCGTGCATGAGATGGATCTGTTTTATCAGTCATCATATTGTATTGTAAATGATGTCTTTTGATTCAACTGAATAACAAAGACTGGTATTTTTTCCTCTGAAAAAAGAAAAGAAAAATAAGTTATTTTAATTTTTTTAATAATATCATGTTTTTTCTATTCTAAAATGGATCACATGGAGTGGTCAACAACTTGAATGTTTATAAGGGAAACATGAATAGAGTATGGGAATTAATATGGCCATCACTTATAGTGGTGATTGAAAAATAATAGTCTAGTGAAGAATTATTGATGGTTTTGAATAGTCTGGTTTCTTGTATTTGAATTTGTGGCACTACCCTATTATCATCTATTAAAATTCAGAGGTGGCAGGTGTAGAAGGGATCATTATTGACTTTGGAAGAAATATAAATAAGTTAACTTTGGATGAGGACTTGGTGAATGATGAATGACCTTCTTAAAGACTAGAAATATTAAGATTGTCTTCATATTAGGTGATTCTTCTCTGATTATAGACCTAGTTAAAAGAAAGCATCAAAATGAAGATATTTTTCTTAAATGAATGATATTAAGAATCTAGAGCATGCTTGATTATGTGGAATTATTTCCCTTGCTCCATATCTAAAGGAATAATAATAGATGAGTGGATATGCTCGTTAATCAAGCCACCAAATTAAATAAGTCCACAAAATTAAATAAGGGTTAGCTTGTGGAAATGGGGAAGCCCCTATAATGTTTTTAATCCCATGGATGACATGAATCAAAGAACTTACTAAGGTCTCAAACCAACTATGGAATTTCATGGACATGTATCGCATTAATGGACAAGTGTTCCAAGGTAAGACAGATATGAGGCTTGGCCTTTATAGTCTCCCATGCAAACACTTCCTGCAATCATGTCTAACCCTGATGGAAAGCTTCATCATACGTCCTACATTGAATGTTGTATGAAACACATTTTGGATTTTAATCATTTAGATCTCCTTTGTAGTGGATATGGATCATAGATGCGAGAGGATTTCATATGAAGTTGGGAGCAAGTCATGATCTAGTTCAAAGCATAGAGGTAGAATTGTGTTCCTCATGGGTAAGGTACCATTTCTAGGCTTTATGCAGTTCTTAATGGTTGATTTTTTTTATTTAACTTGGGGGATTTTATATTCCACTAGGCACAATTTAACACACAAGGTTCTCCTTTTGCTTGGAGTTTGGGTTTGTGTTATTTTTGGGAATTCCACTAGTTTTGCTCTGTCCCCAACTGCATCCTGAATTTAGATATTTTGCTTGGTGTCTTTTCCATCTCTCAATCCTTTGAAATGGTGAATAATGGTATACATTAAGTCAAATAGTTTTCATGGTTTCCCTGATGATGGGTGGAGTGTCCACTCGAAACATCATGTAGTATATTAAAATTTTACGCAGTTTAATCCAGAAGTTTATACATTGGTATACACAAAGTCAAGAATATTCACAAATGGATGAATTGTTAATCAGAGGGCATAAAGCAAAGCAATCCATATAATACTTAAGTATTCATATGGAAAAACAAGAATCCATGTAGGCTATCATGGAAAATAAGTTGCAGGAACTGAAGAAATAAATAAATAAACTTGCATCAAACTCAGACATGCACTACAATATCATATAGGATTTGCTATAGGTCTTCCTAGTTTTTTTAGTGGTTTCGATAAAGGAGCATTTTTCCATTAAAGCTGCAATTCAACAAATTGAATTGGATTTCTCTTAGCAGGACATGAATCAAGAGGTCCAAGGGATAGCCCAAGAAGGACAAGAATTGAAACAAGCCAATAGTGGCAATAATCTCAATCTTTAATCTTTTCATATTCAATTTACTTGTGTTTTTTAATTAGACCAATATATAAAGCACTACAATACTAGATATGAAATAAATAGGATAGGCATAGTAAGAAAGCATAATCTTCATGGTTAGTTAGGAATTTTGATAAAGAGTTCTACTATAGAATTATGTAATATTTTGAAACTATGAACTCCTTTGTGCTATTTTGTTCACTAACACATT
>LPNX011153903.1:237767-275183 GCA_001517045.1 Pseudotsuga menziesii | reverse complement strand
GCAATTACAAATTATGTGAAAATGTGTTGACTTCTTATTAATTTATGTTTTAATTATGCATTTCCACAAGTTTGGTTCAACTCTATAAAGAATGGCTTGCACTCTAATTTGACATTCTTGACTGCTTCTCCTTGTTATACTTCAATATCTACCAGAAATGGATTTTTCTTTCCCACTAGAAAATGGTTGCAGTCCAGGGTGGGTTGAGTTCTCCTTCCAATCAACAACATGCACTAAGAGCATAAAGCATCAAGTAAGGTATCATAGATGTACATAATACCAACATAGATCCATGTTAAACTTGGATCTATCAAGCATCGAGAGGGATCTAATTTCTTGAGGTGTATTTTTTTTTTTAATTTCAAACTTAAGAAATTTGATCCATCTCTTTCTTGATAGATCTGAGTTTAATTTTAATTTGTTATTTTATAGGTCGACATGGAATTTTTAATTACTTTTCATAATTTTTTATTTTATGAGTTGACGTGAATTTTGTAATTTCTTTTTATTTTTGGTAATGTAATGTTACGGTACGTTACATTACCTTATGTGACAACATCTCCCCCATACTAAGTTGTATAGCACCTCTCTCCTCTTGGTGCATCTAGAACCAAAAAAACCATTGACCAGAAGCCCAAGGTAGTTGAAAGGGAGACAAGAATTTCGTTGTTAGGTAAGCCACTTACACACAAATCCATCATGTTTATCCGAACTCACCAGACTTGAGTTTTAACTAGTAATACAATTTAGTTTGTGATCTAACTAAGATAGGAGATTTTCATGGGGTTTATAATACAAATGACATGTCTTGTAGGACCATTTTCATTGATGAGGATAGTGAGACAGATGTTCGATACAATCGACTAGATTTTGTATTTCATGTTTTTTGACTTCTTAGTGGGGGTATCTAGTGATAGCTTGTTGTTGGTTTAAACCTTGTGGGACATGATGGAAAATGAGAAAGAATTCAAAATGAGATTCAACATTTTAATATTGTCAAAGGAGGGAGTGAAGGTCTATGTGGAAGATGATGTTTTGTTGATCAAAGGAGGCCACGAGAAAGAAGTGAGGTAAAATGGTTTGTGGTTGGAAAGAAGTTACAACAACTAAAATAATTGCCTATCATTGCTTGTAAATTGTAAGAAGGACAAAATAAAGGCGTAATTGAAAAATGGTGTCCTCAATATCAACATCCCCAATAGTAAGACTTGAATTCCAGGTTTATGATGTTAATTTTGAGTTATAGAGATTGACTAGACATAACGACCCCATACTATAACCAAAAGGTTATGCATCATTTGTTTGTAATTTTGCATATATTATGCTCATTACTGACTATTAGTATGTGGTGGAAATTTGGCATGGAACTTTTTGTATAATTTGACCTCTATCATGCTCGTTACATAGTGTGAGTCTGGTAGATATTAGTTGTGGAGAATGATAAATGTTTAATTTTTCATTTGCGTGACTTCTATTTAAAATTATGGATTACCAATGCCTCTTGGCCAATTTATTTTTATAATGATTATCTTTTGTTTATCATGCAGTAGTTGTAGTCATTTCAAAATTGAATTGCAAATATTTGTCCATGTTTAATCTACATATTTAATCTTATATTGAAACAATTTCTTGAATTTGACTTTGACATAGATAATTGTAATGACAGTTCTATGTTTCACTAACCATATCCCATATTACATATACTATCTTCCTAATTTGAAGAAGATGGAAAGGACTTTTTGCTTTTGCAAAAATGCATTTATGCTAATGGATGCTTTCAAGCTTGAATAAGTTTTTGTCATCTAAAACTTGAATCAACTACTAACCAACCTACATGAAGGTTTCCATAAGTTGGTGACATCTGTAAAAAATGTGTTTACTCCACAATTTATTGTAGCTTTTAGCTTCTAGAATATTTTATTTGTATAAATTGTAGCTTCTAGTCTTATCTAGCACACAAATCGATATGACCTTGCAAGTGAACCAATGTCTCATTGTTGTAGTGTGAGGGTGTGGCAAACCAATCTCGTTCAATTCTAAAATATCCAAAATAAATATGCAAGTATAAACATATATATATAAAGGAACACATTTGAATAATAAATAAGAGATATGATTAACTAAAATGATAGTGTTATATAAATACAGATCCTAAAGGAACTTATAACAATTGTTCATTATAGGGATGTGCACTTTAGTTAACTATTATTTATTTTTATTATCCCTATATATATATTACAATTCCTTTCACTTAAAAATGCTTTGTCCTCAAAGCATAATTATTGAAAAGCTTTCATTTTACTCTCATTATGGCTTGTAATGTCTTGTTAAGATCCTTTTTGTTTGTAACTACAACACTTATTCCACTTAAAAATGCTTTGTCCTCAAAGCATAATTATTGAAAAGCTTTCATTTAACTCTCATTCTGGCTTGTAATGTCTTGTCAAGATCCTTTGTATTTGTAACTGCAACACTTAACGAAACAAGATTATATGATTTACCAATTCTCAAGAAAATTTGTTGCACTAACTATGAATCGATCAACTCAAAGTTGATCTTTACTGGAACTTTTTGTTGATTAATTTTTTGGATAGATCTTTTGATTTTTGGCTTCCACACAAGTTATCAATTTTGTCTCTCTTCCATGTCACTTTTGCAGTTCACCCATCTGAAAGAAAAATATTGTTTATATTGTCATCGTCCATATCAATTCTTGTGATTTGGATGACGATAAGGCATCTTAATCTTTTGTGATTGTTCCTTGGAACCATCTTCTCTTGATGTTTGTAGTGATTTTTCAATATAAGCATCCTTCTAAAGTTGAGCATAGAGTGACTATGTATTGGTTCCCTTTTCTATTGTTTGAATTTGAGCATCAGACAACTTCTCTATTGGGTCAATCATCGTTTATTTGTCAACTAATTATCCTTTGAAATCTAACTTTTATTGTAAATATTTATTATCATGCTTTAGATTTTTAATTTGTGTAAGTATGCTTTGATTATGTCACTTTAAACATAATTTTTTCCTTATTATCTGACTTGTTGTCTTTATTTTTTCATTCTAGATTATCCATTTTGTTGTCCTTTAACCTTTTAATTTGATCAAGCAACCTTTGATTAGGTTCCTAAGTATTAGTTGTCTTCATCTTTTTTGATAAATTTCTTTAAGAGATCTTGATTTTCTCATGCTAAATTTTTATCGTCTTGTTTTTTATCTTTTGACTTCGTGCTTTTTTATAATAAATTTTGAAGATGATTTTTTAAGCACAATATGTCTTCATCAATCCCTCATAATTTCTTCTCAAGATATTGATTAGCTTAATCTAACTTTCGATTTTGATTTTTTAGAAGATTATTATCTTCCTGCAATAACACATAAAAATAAATCCCCTTCATTCTCAAATTATAATTGTTTATTACTCACTTTATAATGTCATATCTCACCCATTAATACTTATAATTGCAACTATATTTATGAATCTATAATTGCTATAGTTCACGACTTCTAGTTCCTTGATACGCTTTTTCAACAATACGACAATAAGTAAAAGGAAGTGAGAATTCAGCTATTTTGAGAGCATTGCTCTGATATGCCAAAGGCCTGCTGGTCTTTTGACTTTTTGGTTTTGGCTCCTATATGTGAAAGTTTATTTCTTGTTGATTAGTCATGACATTTGATTGTGAGAGATGACCCTAGCCCTGACTTTGATAATTCCTATGGGCTCTTATTA
Organism: Pseudotsuga menziesii; assembly: GCA_001517045.1. Taxonomy (NCBI): domain Eukaryota; kingdom Viridiplantae; phylum Streptophyta; class Pinopsida; order Pinales; family Pinaceae; genus Pseudotsuga; species Pseudotsuga menziesii. Next base: position 271,450 of record LPNX011153903.1, on the reverse strand, counting down.
TCTTCTTTAGGGACATACTTGGCTGATAGCTTTGTAGTGAGTTTATGAGAGGAACATTTCTGGTACATAATGCCTGGTATTGTCACTAGCAGGTTCTGAAGGAACCCATTTTCTTTGTATTTGTTGTTAAGGTTAGCTGTATTTTATGGCTAGATGTTAGCTGTTAGAGGCCACTTGTTTGGTTTTGATAATTCCTAATGATATACACAATTCCTTTGATTCAATTGAATACCAAAGAGTACCTTTTTCGTCCCAAAAAAAAAGAGACAATAAGTAAAAATGTAATAAATACAAAAAGAATACTCAATCTTAATTGCTTCCCTTTTTAATGTTTAGATATAAAATTTATTTCAAGCTTCGCTTTGTAATTACACTTTGTAATTTTCCTTAGGGTGTAAAAGTTACCTCAAGCTTCACTTTATAAATCCACCGTACCTTTTATTTTTCTTTAAACCCATTCCGCCTATTATATTAGTTCACTTCCAAAGGAACTGAGTTAAAACAATATTTCAATTAAGAAGTAACCATCATTTTCTAATTTTTTTAAACAAGAGCATGATAATTCCATTTCTTTACAATTGCTTTCACCATATGTTGACATATAATTTTTAAAGGCTAGAGCAATTTTAGATTTCGAAGGCTTCTCAATGTAGTTTAATATATACAAACATGGTAATTCCATTTCTTTACAATTGCTTTCACTATATGTCGACATATAATTTTTAAAGGCTAGAGCAATTTTAGATTTTGAAGGCTTCTCAATGTAGTTTAATATATACAAACCTGGTAATTCCATTTCTTTACAATTGCTTTCACTATATGTCGACATATAATTTTTAAAGGCTAGAGAAATTTTAGATTTTGAAGGCTTCTCAATGTAGTTTAATATATACAAACCTGGTAATTTACGTATCAATGGTTGAATTCAAACAAAATCATGTGCTTAGTATTCATTCACATGTTGTAATTTCAAACTCACGACTTCCCTCATTAAAGGCATGGTAATTATATATATATAGTCTATGATTTTGATGAATCCTTTTCCATTGATATATGCAGTAGATATTCACATGGTAAAAATGTGCCCAATCTTTAATGTGAAAACATATATGATGATGGCGTGTGGAGGACAACAATGGCGACTAATCACAGTTTTGTTTCTTGATGGCATGGAAACATGTTCGAGGCAAAGTCACATTTTAAAAAAATTTAAGTTTTTTTTTATCACATTGTGTACATATAACATTCATGCATAAAAGAAGGAGGCGATCAAAGATGTGAGGTTGAGAAGGAATGAGGCAATCTACCAAAAATGAAGACAAAGATGATTTTTAAATTTTTGGGTTTTTTACCAATGCTACATGGAGTATGAGGAGGAAACAGACTTATTGGATTACTCAAATGACCCGTGGTAGGGTAAGTCCATTTTTGTTGCCTCGATCAACCCGACCGTAGTAAACGCTACGCTATCACCTCCATCTTCAACGGTTACACTGCCAACTGGAAGGACTGTCGTAGACATAGCAAATAGGGAGGAGGAAGACCTGTTGTTCAGTACAACAGTCGCAAAGACATCGGCCTTACCGTCAACGGTCTTTGCCGCAGAACCAAACGTCGGAAGCCCCTCTTTTTTTCTGTCCCCGACATTAGTTGAAGGGTTTTTTAACATAGGCACAGTTTTTTCACCATCTGGTGCGGTCAATAATGAAAATTTCTTTCCCTTGGACCCCAATGCCACCCTGCTTGGACAAACCCTCTCGAAACTTGGGGATCTTCGGAATGCAGGTTGGTCTGAATCTCTCCTTGCAAAAACAACACCACCGCTCACGGATGGAGACGTCAATGTAGAAGGTTTCATCAATTCCTTGCTAAAGGCAACAGGGCCCCGAGAAACCCTACCAGGCTCCAGCTTAGACACCAGTCACAACCCTTCGATAGGAAATTATTTGGAAGAGGAGGGTGAAAAAGGAAGCCCTAGGTGAAAGAGGCAAAACAAATGTTCGGCTCCAAGTGGCGGAACCCTAAATCTTGTATGTGGTGTTAATGCTGCCATAGAAGAGGTGGAAGACATGGCTAACTTGGTAATTGTAGGGAAGATAAGGGGCAGAAACCCTTATCACGAAGAAATGAAGGCCTGGGTGCACATGTATTGGATGGGGAAGTTAACGTCAACGACAGAGGTAAGCGGTTTGTCAAAAGGTTGGTACAGTTTTACTTTCAGCAGCATGAAAGAAGCGGACCAAATTCTGAGTCAAAATTGGTTTTATGGAATAATTCCCATTCTGTTTAAGAAATGGACTCCATTATTTGACATCGACAGTGAGAGAATGGACATAATGCCCATCTAGGTATGTCTACCAGGTCTCCAGCTAGAATTCTGGAACCCAGCCTCGTTGAAAGACCTCAACAATGCAATTGGGACTTTCCTGGAAGTAGATTTTTCCTATCTACAAACCCATCGAAGAGCAGTGGCACGAATATTGGTATCTATGAATATCAGGACAGAGCTCAGGGAGCACCTAAATCTTATTCATGGCACTGTAACTCGGTAGCAACCCTTGGACTATGAAGGATTACCATTCAGATGCCATAGATGCCACAAAGTAGGGCATTTGGCAAGGAAGTGTACTATCACCTCCCCCACAGTCACTGCTCAAAAAAGGAGACCCCATAAAGAAGATGAACCATAGGACAAAGGGACAAAAGAACCAATGGTGAGGGCATCAACATCTGAGCCAGGTCAACCTCAGAACTCTTCTAAAGAATAGGTAGGATCTCGTCCTGAAGGAGGCACTCCACACTACTCAGGTATGTCTCATGTTCTTTCCCTAAAAGAGCCGTTAAATATTTTAAATTTAAATGATACTGCACCTTCATCTACAAGCACTTTAGTCACGGTTCATCCCCTCTTTCCACAAGAAAATCCCTCTCCCCCCCTGCTCAAGTGATTTCCTCCCCTTCTCACTCACCGGAGATACCCTCTTCCTCCCTTCTGACCCCTGATACACAAACCCAATTTGACCCTATCTCTCCACCTACCTCCACCTCCCCAATCAGATTTCAACTTCATTCAAGGGACATCCTAGCTCGAGCAATTCCCCCACCTCCACTCCTTGGCTTGGGCACAAACCCTATTCTCCCAATCAAAGGAAAAGGAAGAGGCTGAGCCTCTTTCCTCTCCTTTGCACAACAAAAATCTGTTTGGGGCACTTAGAGCAGTGCAAACCCCTAAAGGGATTCCCAAATGAAAATCCCCTCTCTCAACTATAGGGGTCTGGCAAGTACCCAGAAAAAACTTGCCCTAAAAAGGATGATACAGGTTCAAAAACCAAATATCATTCTTCCACAGGAAACCCTAGGTACAGAAGTTGAAGTTTCTTCTTGTTTATCTACTATATCAAGCAATTTCTCTTTCCTAGCCCAGAGTGAAAAAGGACACTAAGGAGGTTTAGCAATAGGATGGAACCCTTCCATCCTACGTTGTGTAAACTCATGGGGAGCCTCCTTTGGCATGGTGTTGGAATTGTTCTAGGTAGAAGCAAAGTTACATCTAAATCTTATAAACATGTATGGGCCATACAATAACAGAGTGGATTTCTGGGAATTAGTACAAGCCTCCCAACTCCTTAAAAGGGACAATGTGGTAATTAGTGGGGATCTTAATTTCACTCTTGGAGTCCATGAGATCTGGGGTACAAATGCAAGAACATATTCCTTGGCCAGTTTCTTCAAAAATCTCCTCTAGAACCTTAAATTGGTGGACCTGGAACCACAAAACCTCAAGACAACATGGACAAACAGAAGCTCTGGGGAAAATCAAATTGCAAAAAGATTAGACAAATTTCTGTTGGGGGAAAGTCCAATCGAAAAAGACCCGTAGTTAAAACAATGGGTTGACTTAGGAGCGGAATCAAATAATATTCTCATCTTCCTGGAATTAATGAGAAATCCTCAAAACCAGTCAGCCCTTTTAAATTTTGCACAGCTTGGCTAAAACATGAGGAAGTCCTTAGGCTCATACACGCTAACTTGATCCCATATGGAGTAGAAGCCGGATCACATGCTGCTACCCACTTTGTGCAAAATCTTGCTCGCATCAAGAATCTTATGAAGGATTGTGAAAAACAAAAAACCCTAGGATGATCAAGCCCTTATCTAAATTGAGGCATATCTGGCTGAAATCCATAACTCAGAAGGGGGAGGTCTCTCAACACAGGAAGAAAAGGAAAGACTGATCCTTCTAGAGTCAAGTAGAAGAAATCTACTGGAGGAAAAGGTGGAAATTTTGAGACTAAAAAGAAGATTCATTTGGATGACCTATGGAGATGACAACAAAAAATTCTTTTAGGATTTTGCTAAGGGGAGAAAACAACATAATACAATCTGGGAACTAAGAAACTCAGCTAATGAACCAGTTACCACTTTTGAAGGAATGGCAGAAATTGGCAAAGCCTACTTTGAAAAACTTTTCAGAGCAGATCAACAGGCCACTATTGCAGAAGTCATCTAGATAGCCTACTTCTTCCCTGAAAGAATTTTAGAAGAGGACAATTCAGATCTGATGGAAAAAGTTTCAGAAGAAGAGATGAAAACCATCCTCCACAGTTTCCAGAAAGATAAAATCCCAGGCCCATATGGGTGGACCATTGAATTTTTGCTAGCAGCCTATGACACAATAGGTCCTGACCTCCTCCATTTAGTAGAAGAATCTTGTATAAATGGGCTTGTTCACCCACCCCTAAACTTAACCTTCATGGAAATTATCCCTAAAACAAACAATCTAGTCAACTTGGAATATTTTAGGCCCTTCACCCTTTGCAACATTACTAACAAAGTGATAGAAAAAGTGATTGCTCATTGGCTAAAGAAGGTACTCTCAAAAATCATCTCCCATGAAAAGTTTGGTTTTATGGAGGACATGCAAATACATGAAGCAATAGGTGTGGCTCAAGAAGGTATGCACACTGTAAAGGTCAAAAAATCAAAAGGAGCGATCCTCAAAATTGACCTATCAAAAGCATTTGACAGAGAAAGCTGGATCTATCTAAGGCTTCTGCTCACTCATCTGAGATTCCACTATTCCATAATAAAGTGGATTTTTTCTTGCATATCCACAACAACCTTTGCAGTTCTCATAAACGACTTTGTTTCATCTTTCTTTCACTAAGAAAGGGGGCTCATACAGGGTTGCCCCCTCTCCCCGCTTCTTTTTTTGCTGATAGCAGAAGGCCTGAGCAGAGCCATTTTAGATGCAAAGAGAAGAGGTCAGCTTGAAGGGATCAAATTAGCAAATAACCTCAATATCACCCATCTTTTATTTGTAGACAATATTCTTCTTTTCTGCAATGGCACACTTCGAGAGGCAGAATTTTTTTTAGCAATTCTGAAGACATTCTACAAAGCTACAAGGATGATATTGAGTGAACAAAATTCCTATCTTACCACCTTCAACTTGGATGAAGACAGAGTAAGAAGATTCTTGACCCTTTTCCCCTTCCTAGTCACTCCCTAATGATGGGCTGAAGTATTTAGGTTTCAAGCTCAAGCCAAATTGCTATAAAAAGGAGACTGGAACTGGCTAGTGGAAAATTTGGAGAAAAGGGTAAACAATTGTTGCAACATATGGCTCTGAAGAGCAGGAAGACTAGTTCTGGTTAAATCAGTCCTGGAAGCAATCCTAGTTTATTGGATGTCTCTTTCCTGGATCACAAAATCCATCCTGGAGAGAACAAGGAAAAATTGCGCAAAATTCCTCTGGACAAAAAAGAAGGAACAATTGGTTCTTCCATGGGTAAAATGGGACCAAATAGCCAGACCAAAATTACTGGGAGGATGGGGGATAAAGAACACCAACCTCTTCACCAAAGCTTTGGAAATAAAAGCAGGTTGGAGGCTTATGACAACAAAAAGTCTATGGTCAAAGGTGGTCTACCATAAATATATAAGCCCGGTACCCTTGTGGGACTAGATCATAAATTCAATCACCATGCCTTCAGGAAAAGGCTCAATCATTTGGAAGGCAATCTGCAATGCTTTTCCTTTAATTCAGAATGGTCTCTCTTGGAATGTGGGGAATAGGTCAAATGTAAGGATAGGAGCTGATCCATGGCCAAATATTTAGCTCAGCCATGTATTACCTCCACAGCTAGTTGAACACCTTCAACAAAATGAACTCTTCCAGTTAAACCAAATTGCTGACCCAACTGCTACCAGTCTATGGCAATAGGGGTGGTTGGGATGCCGGGAACTTGAAATCCCACCTCAGTGGGCCCAAGACTCGAATAGGTACATCACAGCACTCTGACTCGCCCATATCAGACTCACAGATAGAGAAGATGAGTTAGTCCGGGAACATGCTGCTCATGGAACCTAAACGCCAAAAACAAGATATCAACAACTATGCTTAACCACTTTCCAAGATAAACCTAAATGGTGGCAGCTAGGGATTTGAAAGCTTAAATGCCCTTTGAAAGCAAAAGTGCTCATGTGGTGCACTTGGACAGAATGAAAAAAATATCCATAGAGGGGCCATGATGGTGCTCTTTATGCAAAAACAATGAGGAATCTACTAACCACCTCTTCCTAAATTGTCAATTTTCCACCCAGTTTTGGCAACACTCATAGTCAATGATGAATCAAAGAAACATGTGGAATGGACCACACTGGAGGATACATGGAAATCTTGGCTCAACACCCCTCAACTACATAAAATATCTTCCTCTCATTCACATATGGGGAGTTTGGATTGCTCGAAATCAAGCAATTTTCCAAGACAAAGCCTCTTCGCCAGAGGTCACAACAAAACAATGCCTAAATATCTTTTCTTACTTTCCACAAACTAAAGATGTACCTTTGGCAAGAATTATCACAACAGAACAAGTAGACCTGGCACCATGCCCTAGGATTTCTTTGATGGAGCCTCTCACAATCAGTGTATGTGGGGGTGGTGCCACCCTCCACCTAACCCAAAATCACCACTTCTAGATCCAAATGGGCCTCGAGAAAGGCACAAACAACTATGCGTAACTTTTCTCTCTAAAACTTCTTCTCCAATTTGCACTAGAAAAGGGCTGCATAAACCTTCAGATATTTGGTGATTCACTCATTATTATAAACTGGGTGAATAAAGTTCAGCATTATAGAACTCTTTCACTTAATACTCTCTATGAAGAAGTAACAAGACTTTGGACATTTTTTTATCACATTTCATGCCGCCATGTCTATAGGGAATGGAATGCAGTAGCGTACCGCCTCTCAAAAGAAGGGGTGTGGATGGCCTTCAAAACTTGGAAATTTTTTGAACATAAGGAAGGGGAAGTTTATTAATTCTATCACAGACCTTTTGTATAAGCCCTTCCAACAAGACAAGATGACTGAATACTCTGAAAACTATACTCTTTTTTTAAGCAACAAGAAAAAGCTCATTTTTGACAGATGCAAGCACATAGAGATCTTTTCTTTGGAAAATTTTGGCTCAAGCTCTCGGCACAGACAAAGATCTTTAGGCTATAGGTCTGGAATTTTCTCTGGAAACATTTACAGATACAATTTACAGGACGTATAATCAACAGTTACAGAGATCTTTTCTCTGGAAACAGTTACAGACACAGTTTATCAGCTGTATAACCAGTGGTATGCAAATGCATACAAATATTGTACAGACTTTTTGGATTTAATAAAATAAACAACTTTTTTTCGTTTGGAAAAAAAACATTCATCCATAAAAGTCATATTTAATTTGTATGGAGCTATAATGTTTTCTTTGAAAAAATAAGAGAATAAGTCGTCTCCCACACGAATCACCCTCGACCCCTACACTTATTGTAAGCATGCATTGCTAAACAACGTGTCAATTGAAGTTGAGTAATCCATGACTAAGTGTTGGGAAGCATAAGGTAAACTTTAACTCGACCATGAATTAGAGTTGGGAAGCAAAAAAGTAAGGGATATATGCCTCTCTCGCCCTCATCATATACAATACCACATGATGCCTACATCACAAAACTTACAAGTGGCTAGTCGATGCAATGATACAACCATGTCAAACCATTTTAAGCATGAAACACTTGCCAACTAGAGATTTGAAATAAATAGTTTTGATGGGACAGTGTATCAGTCAGTCCAGATGTATGTAACCCAACAGTCCTATGTTCGATTCTAGTAGGGTCTTGACACAAAAAGTAAGTTCAAGGCCCAACACTCTCACGTATGAAAAAAAATTTGAAACAAATGTTCGATTATTATTTTCCACACATCGAATCATTTTAATCTCAAAACACTTTCCAATCATCTGGTTGTGTACAAGTTACAATTAACACAACCAAATATTGGATAACCTGCTTGCATACGTGTAGTATTGTTTCAATCACCTATGCTTTGGCTCCAACTTCACTTGCTTGTTTTTTTAGTGCAATTGTTTAATTATTTCCATACATTATTTTCTTGAGTACAAATGGTTAATTAGTTTCATTGATTGCAAGTTGCATTTATAATATATCCATTTGTTATATATATATACCAAGGAAAAAAACGTAATTTAATTATTTGATAACCAAATTACGTAGTACAAAAGTGTTTTTTCAAGCTCTTTCTGAATAAGGCTTGTTTTCTTGTCTGTCCATATTGTAGTTTTTACAAAAAGAAGAGAAAAAGTGCAGTAGTTATGCCTTTCGATACATGTTTAAGTTTCTTTTCTGCTGAAAATTATACCATGATCGTATCTGTGTATCAGTCCAAAAAAGGCTGAGAGTAAAATCAAGTTCCCAAAAAAGTTAGAGAAAAAAGGCTTCTTCTTTGGCTCAGCTGAGGACCATCAACAAAAGGGCTATGGTAGAAGGCCTGAAAAGTGTCATTTATGTATTATGTGGTCTTCTAATGGCCATGTAGCAGAATTAGGCCTTCTTTTGAGAGCTTGTCTACTGTAGTGTTGCGTTCCCTGTAGACATGATGACACTGCAAGGAGTCAAAAAAGTTGAGAAGATGTCGAGTGTCATCAAGCAAGTTGCTAAGAAATGAATTGTGACAGATTTGAATTTTTTTGACCCAATTTATGGCTAGCATTGAGTCTATGAAAATTTGTATGTGGGTGCAATTCCTTTCTCTTGCAAATGTGAGGAGCTTTAATGTGAGAAGCTCTGCATAATTGTTTGTGCCTTGTCCCAGGCCCAGTTGTATGTGAAAGTAGTGTTGTTCAGATAGATGGAGAACTGCTCCTCCTCCACATAAACCATCCTCTGAGGCTCCATCGAAGAAGGCCCATGGCTGTGATTTGTTAATTTGTTCTTCTCTGATGATCCTTGGGGCAGGTGGGTTATTTTCCCGGGGGAAATGAGAGAGGATTTCTATGTTGAGACAGGATATGCACTACAGGATGGAGGTTTTGTCTTCGAAAATTGCTTTGTTCCTAGACACCCAAGTGCCCTAGATGAGGATGAGAGGTAAAGCTCAGAAGAGTTCTGTTTGGGGGGATTTTTGCCAGTTTTTCCAGGTTTCTTCAAGTGAGTTGCCATTCTAGAGCTAGGGAAGGTTGGTGTGTTGAGATATTTCAGACCAGGATTTCTTTTGGAAGGGACACTCCAAAAATAAGTGTTGGATGGTTTCCTCATTTTGCATGCAGAGAGGACATCTTCTTGTGCCTTCCACTTTTTTCTGTTTCATTTTGTCCCAAGTGGGGGCTTTCTCGGAGAGTACACACCACATAAAGATCCTAGATTTTAGAGGGAAATGCATTTTCCAGAATTTTTTCCACCACCATGGATCAACATCTTTCCTGGATGGGAATGTGAGGAATTTGTATCCTAGTTTTGGCGAGTATCTCCCTATTGGTGCATGGGACCATATGAGCTCATCCTATCTATCTAAGATGTGGACATGGGAAGCTTGGAGGGCATATATGTAGTTGTTCCATAGAGGACTTATCTCGTTAATGAGACCCAACTTTGTGGCTGATTTCCATCCTTGATTCTAAATAGTGGTGGTAGCATGGTCCACTACTTGATTTAGATGAAAAATACCTTGTTCATTTAGGGACTGAATGAGGGGAGGGGGAAGAGTGTGTCTATTCTCACAACCCATCCAAGTGTCTGTGCCAAGGCGAACTTGAGCTCTCCGATCAATTCTCTAGACTAGGCCATTTTCAATAATAGGGAATGAGAGGAGGGTTGCCTTCCAAATTGTCTAGGCCCCTTTTATGATTTTTGTCAGGTTTTTGATATATTCCATGAGATTGTACGAAAGGATGTATTTATGGCTGATCACTTTTGTCTATAGGTTCTCTATTGTTATTAGTCTCCAACTCAGTTTTGGTGCCAAGGATTTTGCAAAAATATGTATGTGTTTTAGCCCCCATCCTCCCTGAGGCTTTGTTTTTGCCAAGCTTTCCCATCTTACGCAGGGCGAGACAAAAGTTGTTGATTTACCTGACCAAAGAAATATGTAACACATTTTCCTTATACATTCAAGGATTCCCCTGGGAATCCATGCCAAGGAAACCTAGTAAACTAGTATTGCTTCGAGTATCGATTTAATCAAAACCAATCTTCCTGCTATGGATAGCCAACGGGGGCTCCAAATGTTTATTATTTTTTCCAATTTCGCGATGAGCTATCACCATTCATTTTTTGTGTAACCATTGGGTTTTAGCTGGAACCCAAGGTATTTGAGGCTTTCATCTAGTGGCTTGTGCTCATAGGGAAATATTGTTGCATACCTGGTTTCTTCTTCCTTTGTTAGGAGGTTGGTTGAGAGGCAGGATTTGAGGTTGTTTATTTGCATACCTATCACCTTTTTGAAGACTTGCAAGGTATTTTCTAGAGTTTATGCATCTCTTCTAGAGCCATCGCAAAAAAGTAAGATATCATCGACAAAGAGCAGGTGTGAGAGTCTGAGATTGCTTGTGAGATCCATCCCTTTAAAGGATCCCTGCCTCTTTTCATGTCCTAGGGCTCAACTTAAGCCTTCTGCTACTAGCAAAAAGAGTAATGGGGATAGAGGGCATCCTTGGTGCAACCCTCTTTATGCTCCAAAGAAGGGAGATGCTGAACCGTTTATGAGGACCTAAAAAGAGGTTGTCGATATGTAGCCGATGATCCACTTTATGAAGCTGTAATCAAAACCTAAGTGTGTCATCAACATCCTAAGGTAGATCCAGTTCACTCTATCGAAAGGATTTTGACAAATCAATTTTGAGCGTGGTTCCTCTCCTTTTTGCTATTTTTTGGGTATAGAGGCCTTCTTGACAAAATTCGATTGCTTCATGTATCTACCTACCTTCTAGAAAACCGAATTTTTCCCGAGAGATTACTGTGGAAAACACTTTATTCATCCTTCTTGCAATTATATTGGCCACTACTTTGTAGGTTACATTATAGAGAAAAATTGGCCGAAAGTCATTCAGAGAGATAGGGTTGTCATATTTTTGGATAAGCGCAAGAAAAGTGGTGTTTAGAGGGGGATGCACAAGTCCTCCTCTTCTGGATTCCTCGACAAGGTGCAAAAGGTCTGGTCCTATGGTTTCATAGTGGGCTAGAAAATATTTGATGGGCCAATAGTTTGGGCCTGGAATTTTGTCCTTTTGGAAGCTGTGAAGAGTTTCTTTTAGTTCCTCTTCTGAAATTTCTTCTATAAGCTCTTGATTGTCTTCCGGGGTGATGAGTCTAGGGAATAATTGGGAGAGAAGAATGATCTCAGCTAGTTTTGATCTATTTTCTTCTTTGAAGATATTTTTGAAGTGAGCAGTGCTCAGTGAGGTGAGACCTTTGAATAAGGTGACTTCCTCATTTTCTTCATTCTGAAGGATCCAAATAGTGTTTTGTGCTTTCCTACCCTTTGCAAAGGCCTGAAATAATTTTGTGTTCTTGTCTCCACTTTCTAGCCAAATTGCTCGACTCTTGAGCCTCCATACCTCTTCTTGCTCCAAGAGAAGCTTCTTCTTTTCGGCTTCTGACGAGTCGAGTTGTAGCTTTGAATCGAAGGACGCATATCCCCCTCCTTCTAGGTTTTTTAGGTGGGTGATTTCCTTTTATGTTTGAATTAAGTCCTATTCATTCCTCTCCTTTTTTTTGAAGTCCCATTCCTTAATTTTCTTTTTGGTCCGAGTAAGGTTTTTGACAAAATGGGGAGTTGTGAAGGAACCTTCCTCTGGGTTGGAGGGGATCCATGTTGTCTATATGATGTCAGAGACTTCTTCTTCCTTCATCCAGGTTGCACATAGTTTAAACGAGCTGGGGTGTTTTCCAGTGCTCCTAGAACTTCCATTCAAATTGGGAGATGATCAGAGTCCCCTCCAGACTCCACCCATTGTTTGAGAATTAGGTTTTTTTTCCATAAGGCCTTCATTTATCAGAAACCTATCCAATCATTTCGCAATATGTCCTTCCACAGTTCCTATTTAGTTCCTTTGTTAGTCCAAGTGTGTTTCAACTTGGTGGGATGGACATCTACTAACCACTGGTCCCTTAGGAGGTTTTTAAAGAAGTCAAAGAGCGAGTCAATTCTTGCATTTGGGCCCCAAATTTCTGAGTTTCCTAAGGTGAAGTTCAGGTCTCCTCCCAGAAAAAGGTTTTCATTTTTTAGAAAGGAATTTTGTTTTAGGATGTTCCAGTATTCTTCCCTTTCATTGTAGGGTCCATATGTATTTATCGTCGTGAAAGATAGGTTTAGGCCTGCATGAAAAAAAAACGACCCCAAGACCAAAGTCAAAACCCCAAATGTTTAGAAGTTTTATTGTCTTAAGTTTCTAGGTGAGTGCAAGTCCTCCTGCATTCCCATTGTTTCTTGAAGGAGGATGATATCGGGCTACTGGAGGTTTAGCAAGCGTTTAGGGCAAGTTTTTTGGGTTTACTTACCAAACCCATACAGTTGAAGGAAAGTAGTTTCATTTCCTAGGATTTCATTGCTCTAAGAGCCCCTACAATTGAATTTTGCTTTACTTCTGCTACATCCTTGATGGCTTGGTTCTAGGCTGAATAAAGGTGGGAGGGCCTTCCCCTCCTGTTAGCACATGTGCTAAATTCTGGAGATTTCTACATAGGCATCTGCACTAATTCCCCTGCAAAGGTCTAGATCAGTTAAAAATGAAGGGGGGTATAGGCAAAAAAATTTCATGGCTTGTGACATGGAGGCTACTTGTGGGGCTTATCCCAAGCCTGAATTTCATAATGGATTATCCCATGGTGTGGCAGGAACAAACATTGAAAAATCTTGTAGTTATAACCCTGCATTTGGGTTCATATATGAAAATCTGCTCATAGTTATCTAGTGGTGAAAATGAATGGCGTAGATACATAGCAGAGAAAATCAAGAGTTCCTGAAGATTTGGCTGAGAAAATATGCACAGCTGTAAAAGAAGCTTGACTTTAATAGAACAAGGTTAAATGGCATGCATGATCAACCATCAGATGAATAGGTAGTGCAGATCGACGGATGAGGAGAAAACATGTGCGGAGAAATGAGCTATGGAGGTATGCAAAATATGTTATAATTTCCATATTTTAATGGTTAGAGATTGAATGATGTCCAAGATCAACGACATATAGAGATTTCAAGAATCCAACATGTATGAAGGATAACTTATGTCAAGGCTACGGAATCTTGTAGGGTCCACTTATTCCAACGACCACAATCTTGAGCGGGTCAGATCTATGGTGGAGATGCATTTCACGACTACAATGTGCATGAGAAATAAAACATGTCGGGGCTATGAAATCTCGTAGGGCCTGCACAATTTAACGACTGGGATTTTAGATGGAGGATATTGACAAATGAGATGTATTTTGCAACCCAAACATGCATGAAAGATAAAACAATTTGAGGCTACGAAATATTGTAGACCCCGCACCTTTGAACGACAGAGATCGTGGCAAAGTTTAGATCTACATTTGAAATTCATTCATAATGGGAACAAGCAGAAGGTTTAGGAAGCTGGCGGATCACGAAATTGGGTAGAGGCCATATCATGGGACGATTGAGATTTCTCGTAGAAAGGATCTATGGCCGTGGTTTGTTTCACAGTTTAAAGATGCGAGATGGGTAAGAATATAAAAAAGTATAAGAGTATAGTGCAAGTGAATTTAAGGCATTATTTTATTCTCCGGCATCGAAAAGCGAGACCTAGAATAGTGCAGGAGCAACCAAATCATACAACATCGTTCAACCACCTATCAAAATTTACCAAGTATGCCTTTAATCCCTTCTGAAACTATAAAATGGCTCAAGTTGAAAGTATGGAAGTTCATAACCTAGAATATCAGAAAGTAGAAGAAGATTTTGAGGATAGGGATGTTGACGTATTTGATACGCTTTTGCTAAATGGACCCATTGGTTATGTCAAGGAGAAGCTAAGACTTATTAAAGAACAAAGAACTAATGTACATAACATTTACCAGTCTTACTTCCATTTTTCACAATCGACCAAACCCTGAATTGCCCAGAATTTGTTGCTTGGTGTGCCGATAATTATTCTCTTTCCGAGAGAGTGATTATGGACATTACCAACTCCAAAGTCTTGTACCCTATCATCCATTTATATATTAGAAAAACCTTATTATTCCTTGAGTATTTTACCCTAAAAGACCAAGATTATAAATAAGATTCTATAGTTTAATGTTTCAAAGAATATTTGGTAGAAAAGAAACAATATTTTTTCAAGAAATGTTTCAAACCCGATATAAATCTATTGGACCAACCGTTTCCAATCGATTCCATCTTGTTCAATGAAGAAACCAAGTGCACTCTTACTCCGTTGAGTCAGTTCTTAGGCTAGAAACTAAAAAATACATTACTGAGCCCCTCATGAGTTTACTTTTTGTCTTAAGTACCTGTCCAATTGAGTCAAATGAGCCAAGTCAAGCAGTGTAGGTTTCATGTCTTAAGTTCGATGAGTGTTGGTCTAGAAAAGAGCACAAGGAAGAAATAGAAGCGCAAATGAAGGAAGGAAAAGCATGTGTGTGACAAGAAGGAAGAGGCAAAGGAAGGAAAGAAAGTGCAGTGTAGAGAAAAATGCGACAAGGAGCAGTGCGACGGAGACAAATCAGATCTTTAGGCGTGCAGAAGGACAACGACTATAAAGTGACAGGTCAAGAAGACCGTGGCTACTAAAAGTCGACGCAAACTGGAGAATGACACGTGCATAAAGGAATATTTGTAAGTCCGGCCAATAGTGCCTTGTCTAAGTCAGTCTGTCAATTTCTAACCATTTTTTACGGCTGATAACGACCTACACTAACTAAGCTGTGTGTAGTCGACCCTGCATGGTCTTGGAGAAGTTATAAATAGGAGGAACCTGTTTTGTATAAGGGCTAGAAAATAATTGAAGAAACCAAAGAGAAGTTCGATAGTAGTGTTGTAGCAGGTTGTTGAGCCGCGAAACCCATTTTGCAGAAGGGTTTCCGAATCGTAGGATTCAACATGCAGCTGAGTGCGCAGATAGTAGAGTAGAAGAGTCGATATAGGCTGTGTGCGGATCAGTAGGAGAGTAGAGTAGAAGAAGAGGATAATAAAACCAGAGAGCATGAGAGAGAGGAAGAGTCTGAGCTAAATAGACATATCTCAAATAGTCTGCAGTCAAGTCGCAGACTAAAAGGTGCCATATATTTCTCATGCCAGATGAAGAGCACCTTGTGGTTTTTCCTGGTCGGGTTTCCACGTTACATCTTGTGTCGAATGAATGTGCTTGTTGAATATTTGTGGGTTATCTTGTATTATTTATGTTTATTGCTTAAGTAACGAAAGCATCATCGAAGCATTGCATATTATTTCATGCTCATTTACTGTTTAGCTGTAATATTACAGCCGCGCCATTGTAATTTATTGTTAAGGAATGTGCAATAACATTGATAGTATTTTATATCGTTTCAAGTTCAATTGCTGTTAAATTTCCAAGTGGGAATGTATGTCACATTGATAAGATGTTAAGCTGTTAACCCGGTTGTGTCGCACTATTGCGTTGTTGTTGAGTTAGTAAAGACTCCATCCTTCTGACTCTGTCGAGCACCTTGGTTGTGCACCAAGGGACTATAATCCCTTGCCGACTACAGAAACATGGTTATGGCAGTTATCAATTGAGATATCTTGGGTGAGACTACGCCTGCGACGCAGGTGTTGCCGACTGAGCTCACTCTCTTGGGACGCTTTCTTTGGGTGTTTTGTTGGTTTTGTGGGAGGTTGTTGAACCTAGGTCGCAAGAGTAAGAAAAAGTGGCCAACAAATGGTTCCATTGTCGGGACCCTTAACTGTTTGAGTCGAGGGAAATGTTTTGGCACCCGACGAGGAAGGAAATTGAGGATTGGATGAAGGCTAAAACATTAGCATTTACGCAAGAGGAGAGCATAAGATCGTTGTTGATCCCAAAAAACTATTTGGATCGATATCTATACATAGATATTCATGAAATATTCTTTGTAGAGTTTCCTAGTGTGTTGCATGAGTGGTTGTCGATATTGGCAACCCAACAGACAAATTTTCAAAGAAGAGAAGCAGTTGAGTGGAGTGCTCAACTAATCCGCAAGTTATCAAATATAAGTAACCCCATCTCTAGAGATGTTGATTTTTGGGTCGATAGTATTTTGAAAGGGTATATTACTGAGTTTGCAGTTGAGACGATAACCTCATATAGTGAGGCTGAAAGAAATTTTTTCCAAGGACCCCGTGGGAGGTACCTGACTTCTATAAAATTAAGGATAAAAATGATCGTCTGTGAGAAGGGCATTTTGCAGCTAAGAGTTTGAGTCGCAATATCCATAGGAAGGGATATGTCGCAGACATCCTGCAAAGAAAATGGGAAATGGTGAACTGAGATGTTCCCAGGAAATATAGAATCTGAATTAGAAGCGGGATTTTTAAGAAGTGGAAGGAGATTTCAGTCAGGAAAAAGAAGAAAAATACTAGAAGGAAGACAGAATCCTAATTTGTTCAGAGAAAGGGAATACGAGTTTGAGTCGCGTCCATACGAAGGGGCTTATGACGAAGAGGAAGAATATAGCTCAATTTATGAAGGAGTAGAATATTTAGAAGAATTTGAAGAGACACCAAGATCAACACACGACTACACCACGCTAGGAGCATCGCCAGAAGTAAGATCTAGAGCCTCATCTCCTGAAAGAACTGTGAATACAAGTAGTACTAGTGCTGCGAATAGTGCGCAAGGAAGTCCACCTTTGTTAGATTTTTCATTGGACAACCTCGATGCCAACTCAATAGCAGGGGCAGACATCAGATTACCTTCATTCAATGGGAATGGGGTAGAATATCTAGAGCAATATTGGTTCCTCTGTGAAGCTGTTTGGACCGTTTTCCAAGTCCAAAACGTGGACATAAGGAAAGTGCAGATGATTACGACTCTGCGGGGTCGTGCGCTAGACTGGTTTATGAAGTTTTGTATGGTACTACCAAGAGATCCATAGAAGACTCTTGATGAGATCTGACTCGTGATGATTTGTGAATTTAGAAAACCTAAATCTAAGTCGTAGTGTATCACTAAAATCAAGGAGATAAAACAGTCACCGACGGAGTCCGTATGGAATTTTGACCAGCGGTTTAAAACTCTGATGGCCAATGTAATTTTCCAAATGTCAGATGTACAACACAAATAGTGGTTTATTGTTGCATTGCTACCACACACCAGAGGCCCTTTGATGCAGCAGAATATTGGGTCATAGACAAAAGCACTGGAAATGTATATGTAGCTGGAAGCCTCGCCGATAAGAGATGGTGGCGTAGGAATGATGCAGATTCAGTGGTTGTTGGATAACTTGACGATACAACTTCAGGATATCAAGAAGGGAAAAGAATTTTATGACGATTTATGGTGTATAAGATGTAGAAAAGATGGACACACCAAGTATAATTGTTAGTCGTACATGAACTATATCTCATAAGGTGCGCCTAATCCATTGAGTACCCAAGGACTACATTGGTGCAGAATATGATAGACTAGAGGACATCATGAGGAGGACTTTTTGTACCTACAGAATATTGTAAGTACCCCAACCAACCTTTGTTGTAAAATTTTTAAGTCAGCAGGACATGATGATAAGGATTGTAGAGCATATCAACTCTTGAAGGAGAATACGGTAGACACCTACCTAATGAAGAATGACGAGCATCTTAAGGATGAATAGGCACAAGCGCACTACCAGCCTGCGCAACATCCATAATATCAACCTTAATAACCACATAACCAATATCCACTGTAGCAACAACAACCTACACTTAGGGGGAGGATTTAAGAGGAAGGGGATAGTACCCAGGAGGATTTGGAAGAGGAAGAGGTCAAGTCGTGTGCTATAACTATGGGCAGCTGGGCCATTATGATAGAGATTGCCAGGAACCTACAAATATATGCTCATATTTAAAAGGCCAGGATCATAATGTGGAATAGTGTCCCCAGTTGATTAAGAAATGGCAAGCCCAGACCATGGGAGTTCCTAATCCCCCGCAAAACCCTAATGTTTAAATGATTCTACAGAGTCGAGAGAACCAAATGTCATTGTCATAACATGAGGAGGTGCTGCGACTGGAGGAGAATAGAATGTATAGCTTGAACTACTGCAGGTGCAACCCGCAGCACAGAAGAAAGCCTTATTTGCTGTTCAAAACAAGAAGCAAGTATTCTTAGAGGTGCGACCGGAGTTTGTCGATGCAGAACAATGGTTGAACTCATACGAAGTCAAGGAGATGCCTAAACATTTCCAACATATATTTCGGAAGAAGGCTCCAAACAAGGTTATTAATATCAAGACATTCCTTTCAAGTTGCTTAGCGCTAATCAAGGATAAAGATGCTATTGCAAAATTAAAAGCGTTGATTGAAGAACACCCAAAGTCACAACCTGAAAGAAAAGTTAACCATGTTAGAACGAAGAAATACAAAACTAGCCACGAATTAAGAATGACTGCGCAGATCAGAGACTAATACATGGATTATATTATCTTAGAACTAGGGCCGAACGACAACATTCTGACACGACAAACTTCAGAAAGCATGGGAAAACCGTGCTTGGACTAGTCCGTTGTCCAGTCGTGACTTGAAAATCATGCGAAGGTCCTACCGATTGGTAGGTTAAGTCAAGTTCCTGTCGACATTGAGGGGTTACGCACATTTGCAGATTTTGAGGTTATCGATATTGTCGATGACACGAACCCATATCCCGTGCTTCTGGGGATAGATTGGGCGATAAATAATTAGGCAATCATCAACTTCAAGATAATAATCCTCTCATTTGAAGATGAAGAAATGAGGGTAGTTACACATATTGAACCAATGGAGGGGAAAATATATGTCGAACCAGTATATAGTAAAGGACAAGGTGATTATCTGGATCATATTTATAATGTCACTTCATTAAAAGATGATTACATGAATCCTAAAGCGGATGGGAACCTGAGCTGGAGGAGTACTAGTTCATGCACGTCAGATTTAGGAGAGGCATTGGAGAATTGGAAAATAGACTGCACGAGTTCTCTATGAGGAGATGCGCCAAGATTACTAGGTCTGTGTGATGGGTGGAGACTTAGTCGAGAGAGTTACCCACATATGAGGACTTACCTAATCTGGCAAATTTTCTAAGTGAGTTTGAAGGACTGGTAACAAAACCACAATCCCTGTCTGTATTAGACTATGTGCTGAAAGCTATGCCTACCAGATGGTGGGGTATGCATAAGAAATCTATATCATAGTGGCCATAATGCAGGAGATTATTGGAATTTAGGTTCGGTGAAGAAATTGCAGTCTCAAGTTAGAAGTAAACAGGGTTATCAAACCCCGTCGAACACCTTAATCATTGTCGCACAACATTTGCAGAATACCCGTGATAGGAATGGGTCCATAATTTGATACATACATTGGAAATGAAACCTAGAAGCTGGTGTTGGTAGGGGTTTTGGTAAGTAAGTTGCGCAACGTAGCGGTAGCTACTCAAACTCACATGGTACTGCGCAAGGCCAGATCAGCGCGATGGGTGACAAAATAACAATTTTGAATATTTTATATATTATTTGACCAAGTTTTGTCACAATAGGTCATTAGTGGTTATAAGTTAGTTAGAAGTGGACCTTCAATGTAAAGGTGCAAGCCTTTTTATAGAACTAGTTTTGCAATTGAATGGAGATAGAGAGAGTGTAGCATGAGCATGATCTGAGGATTGGTATTATTTGGAGCATGATTGTCAAATTTCTTGTTGTATCTGTGATCTATCTGGGTTTTTCCTAATGTATTCAGCCTCCGATTTTGGAGAAGAATTGTGTATTTTGGATCCTTTGTGCAAGATTAATATGATATGACAGTTATTGCACAAATCTTGTCTTTTATTCCTGCTGTGATCTGATCTATTATGATGCTGTGATCTGTTTTATAAATGATGCTGCAATCTGTTATAATGTCGCCATGGTCTATGTCACATGCCCCAATTTTTCAAAAAACTATTTTATATTATTTGAGGAACAATATGTTAAATTTTATGCTAAGTTGTAATTGATGACCCAATGGGGTCAAGGATATTTAATGTAAATTCTGAATATTTTACTTATAAATAAATAAATGAGGAGACAACAACTTAGGAGAGCTGTTAAAAGAGTGTTTGCTAGTCAAATTGGTGGAGGAGACTGGGTGGAGAGAAAACTGACATGTGGCAGCATCCTCAAACCACTTCCAACTGTTGCAGGTGGCAACCTCCCTACATTTGTGGTCATGATTCCCCAAGAAAGTGGAATCAGAGCAGGTGGCTCAATTAATGAAAACTGACCCAAAATACCTAGGCAATCTTTATAAAAATTCCCATTGAAGAGAGCTGGGGCTGCTCATTCTAGAGAAGTGATCATTCAGGGTGAATGAATGTACTTCAGAGAAATTCAATGGAAGGGAAATCTAGAAAGTGTTTGAGGGGATAACTGTTGATTGATCTATTTGTAGCTTTTAAGCTGAAGATCATACTGCGAAGAGCAGAGTGTTTTACTGAGGTATTGAACTAGTCAGTTGGCAGAGGGTTCTACTGTTTGCATTCTCCACCCAGTTCTCAGCCAAGAAGACCAGGAACAGGCTCGGGGGTCCTGAGGAAGCGTTGTTTGAGTGCTCTCCAAGAGATTGGTAGGGAGGAAAAACCTCCTAAAGCTGTTGCCGTCTGTCCTCAACAGGTTCTATGTTATTTATTTTACTGTTTTAGTTAAATAAATCTTAGTTTAACTATTATATGAATGTTAAAAGTTCAGTTTGTGAAATGTTAGATTTAGTATTCTTATTAGATTGTTATAGAAATGAAATGGATTTAGAGAATAATGTGTTAGAATGAAAATAAATTTCTAAACTATGTTTTTCCACACTTGGAAACCATGTCGTACTCTAGAACAGTTAGAATGCTTAAAGTAGATAAGTGAATGAAAATAATAGATAGGATTTTGAATTTGTAGATAGCAGAGTAAATTTATTTCAATGTTTAAAATATTATGAAGGGAAAAAAATGTTATGATATATTTGTGTTTACTGTTTTTACTTAGTATAACTAAATAAAAATGCACGAAAAGAAACAGTAAACTACACTAGAGTTACAGTAATAATATATTGATAAAAAAAAAGCTTATAGAAGATAACAACTAAGTATATAAACAAATTATTAACCACACAGTCTATCTTTTAAAACTATTAACTAAATCTTAAACTATTACTTAATATAAACTAGAATAGGGTTATGTTTACAAACCCTTTATTTATGAGAAGTAAACAAAGTTACAAAGTTAACCTTCTATTCTTTACAGAGCTCAAGTTACAGAATAGTAGATAAAAATAA
The DNA here is from genome assembly GCA_001517045.1 of Pseudotsuga menziesii. Classification (NCBI taxonomy): domain Eukaryota; kingdom Viridiplantae; phylum Streptophyta; class Pinopsida; order Pinales; family Pinaceae; genus Pseudotsuga; species Pseudotsuga menziesii. The sequence continues at coordinate 249,675 of LPNX011153903.1, read as the reverse complement.
ATGTAATTAGTAATTAAAATAGAACTAAGAAATTACTTATTCAGGAAATAATTATCAATATCAGAGAGGCTTAATTTATTTAGGTTTTAATCCATCTACTTTTAATAACTATGTAAACAAACTTTACAAGAAGATTACAACTCATACTTTAGACTGTTTACAGTCTTTTCTTAAGAAAAATATCTTTTATAAACAAGTAAAATAAATATATAGTTAACAGGTTAATAAACCACCATACACCTTTTATAGCCAAACTGAAGCAACAAGAAATAGTGCCTAAGTAATAATTAAATTACGAATACATTTATGCAAGGGTTTCATTTCCATTAAACCGTAGCTATTATATCCTGAACTGATAAGTATAAATTTATAAATTTTACATTACGACTGATCTACAGTCTTCACAATAACAATATTTACTTACAAAAGATATCATTAATAGTAAATTTACTTCACTGATAGTTGAAGAAGAAAACCTATCTTACAGTATTAGTATTTACAAGTTAAATTATAATAAACAGAGTAATTCAAAACAGGAATCACTTAAAAACTATAAGTACAGGAGAAACCCCTTTTATTTTAGAAACCAGAGTATGATGTTATCAAGCCGTAAGGCTATAATCCCTTTTACAATTCAAGAAAACTAAATACAAGTCACAGGTTATAAGTCAAAGCTACCCAGCAACATGCAAGGGTTTTTAACAACAAAACTAAGTAATAACTTAAAACTGAGCATCTAAACATTGGAGGAATCAAAGCCATGCTTCCCTTCAAACTGTAACTCCTTTCCATTAACCTTTGCAAGCAGGGAGATGCCACGTTAAACCAGGGCTTACCCATTTTGGCCATGAAGTCAACTAGCATTGGAGAGGGTTCTTTCAAGCTCGAAGACGAAAGGTAACCTGTAAGAACAAGGCCGAATGCTTTAGTTAGATACTGTTTTCATTATGCTAAAATTGAAACTAGAAAATAAAAGTAGTAGTAGGGTAATTCTATTTACCTGTAAGTAAGAAATCTGGAGCCGAGGAGGTAACCAAACCAATTCGAGGAACTACACTTTGAAGAGATGAAACCCTTGTGCCAAACCTATCACAGAAGCAACAAGGTTCTTGTTTTTAGTTTTACACTGATGAAGGAGAAAGCCACGAGCAGAGACAAGGGTAACGCTATGCCCAGCTCTCTAAACTACTGACAGAGATAAGAAAACCACCCTCACAGTGTTCATAAACTTCCATAACGAAATCACGTTACAAACTAGGAATTATTTAACTCTTGCACAACGATATAGCACTATACCACTCACTTAAGGACTGTCATTTGATGAACCAGCAAGCCTCTCATGGCCACGAAGGAACCCAGACAGTGCAGAGACAAACCCTTGAAAGAGAAATGAAGAAGATAGGGTTTCTTTACGAGCTTTTAAATCGACCAATGCATGGTGGAGACTTATCCACGTGCCCATCAAGATTTTTACTCAGTAGTGGGTCGATCAATATAGTTCTCCTGGACTGTCGGGTAAAACATATTATTGCCAATGATTTATATGATAACCACGATGATAATGTTTGTTATAAAGTCAAATTCGTATCATTGCAATGATAAACAATAAAATCAAGCGATGGTAAAAACATTTGTTTGTATCGTTAACTTTTGCGTTTTGAAAACCTTGTAATCAATATTTGGTAAAAACATTTATACAAAGATCAATAGTGGAGTATATACCTTTGACCATGAGTTGATAGTACTACTAATGACTATTCATACACACCTTATGTTTGATGATACATGCTATATTATTAGAACTAGTGAATGCATACACGATTTGGTGAAGTAATTTGTTTATAGATTAAATATATGTAAGTAAATATAGATAGTAATTCCACCCTAGAATAACTCTTATATTTGCATAAAGTCTACTGTGCTTTGGTGTGAAAACTTCTTGGAAGTTAATGTTCTTTTGGTCTCTATAAAGAACCAAACTCTTATTAAATCAAGCCATTATTTAGACTATACCTTGGTAGTTGCTAGGTCGTAAGACTACCTAGATTTAAAAGTAAAAATCACTCAGTAATATGATTAAGCGATATGATAATGCAATATTACAATAATACGTGTGACCTGGTGACACTTAGAAAAATTGAAATTATAGCTTGGTGGCTAGTAGTGCAAGAAGACTATTATAACTATATATAAATAAACATGATGATACTCTTCACTATAAGAGCTTAATTAAAAGTAAACCTATGTAATCAATTGTAAACTTTTTATTTTGAAGGTCTTAGAATTATACTCATGCTTATAAAGCAGCACATTGAACATTAGACATAGCAATAGCAATAAGTTCATGCTTCAGTCAAAGTGTTTATATATTAAATCATGAGCCCTATGCTTATCAGTAAAACTTGTGAGTAACTGGGTATATAATATCAAAAAAAATGAAAACTTAAGTAGAACTCATGCTGGTAAAAGGCACTAGTATATTACGGACAATGGTCTTTACGACTAACTTAATATACTGTCATAGGTTCAAAAACAGCAAAAGAAGCACTTTACCTCATCGTAGCCTTGCTTTCTATTAATCAACTTATGCTCTAGCATTTTTATTATGCTAAAGAAGTACTTCTTGACTTAACGCAAAAAAAAAATCCTACTTGTTCAAAAATTTACCAGCGGAAGCTGTAAGAATCAGAAATCCAGCTGAGTTAGCAATTGCTAAGTAAGCCTCAGTTTAGAACATAGCTTCTCACCTACTTGAAAAAAGCAAATCATCAGTACAACTAGAAGCAACTGAATGCAGATCATATACATATCATATTAAAATTAAAATGGTATTAGTTTTTATGCATTTGAAGTTAATCATTACAATTGTTAATTGTTTCATTTTTTCGCCAGCCGCTAGTAGTTATCAAACTGCGACATTAGACATTTTATGTTACATTAAAAATTTTAAATTTTTGTGAAAATTTGGGGTTATGACATGTGGTATCAGAGCATAAGGTTCGAACACTAGGCCTTGATGAAGCTCAACTTGCTTATATGAAACAATGTATTAAATCATTTTGCTGATGTTGTTTTCTTTTAATGTTATTCAACAGAGAAATTTGTTTCTAAGTTTAACAACAGGTATGGAAAGACTAGAGGAATATGCAGAAGAGGAATCTCTCTTTACTGAACAAGAAAACTTACAAAGAAAACCTATACCAGAAGACATAACCACTAATTCCTCAGAACTTTTACAAACAGTAAAATAATTAAAATCTGAAATGGAATTTGTTAAAAAAGAAAATGAGAGGATTCTGAGAACTCAGGAGGAGTTGAATCAGATCCTAACAGAAAGATTTCAAACTGAGGGAAGGGCTAAAAGAGCTTATTTAGAAGCTATAAGTTACCAACATAAGTATAAAAAGATTAAATAGGCTAAAAATGAAAGCAGTTCACCTTCCGAAGTGTTTGGTGATCAACGTAATTTCCATTCTACTAGTGATAGTAGTGAGGATAACCACTATACCAGAAAGAGAAAATATAAACCATATGAAGAAATTTCTGGAGAGTTTAAAAAGATCAAACCGCCAACTTTTAATGGGGAAATTGAGAAGGGGGAGGAAGCGGAATCCTGGTTATCTAGGATGAAGAAGTACTTCTAGATTTACAACTATTCTAACCAATTAAAGGCTAGAATGGCTATCTATAATATTTCAGGGAAAGTTGATATATGGTGGCAAGATTTAAAGAGAGTAAAAGGAATTAGAGAGAAGAACATAAATTGGAGTACCTTCAAGAAGTACTTTAAAAATAATTTTTTATCTGAACAGTACAATGAAGAAAGAGCAAAAGAATTCTATGAGCTTAAACTAGGTACAATGACTATGAAAGATTTGAACAGTAAGTTTTTAAGTCTGGTTAGGTATGTGCCATACCTTGTAGATGAAAAACCCGAGGTACAACTGTTCCTCAGTTGTTTACCTTATCACATAAAGGATAGGATTGAGTATGACAATCCAAAAAATCTGGAAGAAGCTATGAGGAAAGCCAATTTCTATTATAAACACAATAGGAAAAAGGAGAGTATGGCCAACTGGAAGGCCAAAAAGAATAATAATAATTATGATCAAAAGAAGAAAGAGTTTGTGCCCAATCAGAATTCTAAAAATATGAAGGCAAGAAATTTTCGTAACAAGAATTTCCAAGGGAATAAGAATAATTCACCAAACAATCAGAACAATCAAAAGAGTAAAGAGTCTACTAATAGTCATGGTAATTACACGAAAAAATTTGAACGAAAAGAACCCATAAAGTGCTGGGAGTGTAATGGCCCACATTATGCCTCAGTCTATACTAATTGAAAAAAGACTGTCAGTAATATCCATACATTACAGGAGGAGATGACTGTTGGAGATTTAGCAAGGACTATGTTCAGGATTAATGCAGCCCTAGAGAATCGACAAGCAGACTATCAAACTTCCATGGTGGAAGTAGAAGGTAAGATAAACCAAACACCCATAGCTATTTTAATTGATCTAGGAGCTAGTCTAAGTTATATTTCATCTAAATTGGTATAAAAATGTAAGCTGCTTGTTGATAAGTTTGAAAGTTCTTGGTTGGTTCAGTTAGCCACTAGTGAAAAAAGGAAGGTAACTTGTTTTGTAAAGAACTGTGTAGTAGTTATGGATCAATTTGAAACTTTTGTGAAGCTTAATGTACTACCCACTAGTACAAAAGCGCGGATTTTTCCACGGAGGTTTTCCACGTTTCTTACTTTTTGGTGTAAAATCCGATGTAACAGGAACGAGGCGTCGTTGTATCCACGCCTAGCCGTCGCTATATCCACGCCTGGACTCTTAGACGTCGCTGTATCCACGCCTAAACTCTTGGACATCGCTGTATCCACGCCCGACCGTCTCTATAGCGATGGCACCGTCTCTTACTCTTTTCATCTTGACACATTTGATATTTTATGGTTGTCTTTCCGCCTTGACCTAATTGATATTATAATGCGAGGATGTGCATGCATAATAATCCTTAGTTATGACTATGATATGAGGATTAGAGAGAAGAGGATGTAAAGATAGGTAATTTTTATATCTATTTTGGTGGTGACCGTTGAGGACAATTGTTGTGAGAAACCACAGATGTATAAAAGGACGGAGGGAGAATAAATCATGATCATTCCACCCATCAAATTGAAAGACTACTCTTGAGCCAACAATTGTTTTTTTAATTTTATTAATAACCATTGTGCAGGTGCTTTGGTCCAAATGTTTTTTCTAACTCATTTTTTCTCCATATCGTGTGCCCAATGACACCTCTCTATAGCATTGCATAAATCAACCTATGTACAGTTTGTGATCTTAGCTACATGCCATTATTTGTATTTGCATGACATGGAGTGTTGTTTATAGTTGTCGTGAGTCCATGATATTCATGCAAGAAATGAAGTCTTGTAGAGGAGGACTCATCAAACTGGCCTTTTGAATCTCATTTTGACGAAAAAAGAGTGGACATTGGTCGCGAGGTTCACATCGGTAGTAGGAACAAAGTTTTCAGCTTGTTTCGGGCCTAGTAGTAGACTAGTAGTTGTTCTCTGTTGTTATAGTCATAGTCATTGACACATTGCCACACTTTAGATTGCAACCCCATCGAGAGTCAAAGTCACATCTTGATGGCTAGTGCCTCATAGTGATCAGTGATTACTGGTCATCTTGCACAGCTAAGCACTGAGTGCATGACATGAGTGAGTGAGTTATTATAATTTATCAAATTTCCAATATTTTGAATGACAAGTTAAAATTTATAGCATAGGAATTTCAATATCTTGAGAAATTTATATGGATGGGTAATTTCAAATGTTGCCATTCTTTTGAAATATTGACATAAATTATGCCCTTCTTAATTAGAAGGGTAAACATTAGATTTTAATTTTGTTTTAATGGAAATTTTAACTTTACACTTCTAAGAAGGGAGAGAACCATTATCCCTTTGAAGGGCTCGAAAGGGTTCAATTTTGAATGTTGTTAGTGTATTTTAACAATTTAACAACACCATATTTGTGTAGTTTAACAATTTGGGTTTTGGCGCCAATGTGATAGGCCTCTTTCTAAACTTACATTTCACTCAAGCCATAGCTGACCGGGTTCAAGCTATGGTCGTCTCGAGTTTTTCCGCGTTCTTCGCTCCGCATGGCATTTTGGCGATCACGGGGCCATAGGCTACTGCAATCCAATGAAATATTCATCTCATATCTTCGGGATGGATTCCAATTCTAGGGTTTCTGGCAATCCAGTTATTTTCAATGGTATTTTGGATGGGGTTCTTGCCTTTTGTTCAGCTGAAATCTGACATTCAGAGATTCGATTTGACGATCAATCCATCATCCCCTTCGACAAATTCAGGTTCACGCACAGAGGCCGCCTGGAAATCTATGTGAAGGATGCCTCGTACAAGGCCATCAAGGAGAATGATATCGATCTGATGTCCATGGGGTTCTTCCTGAGCACCAAAGATACCTATGTTCATGTCCTGCAAGATCTGGAATGTGGAGAAATTCACTGTTTACTCGGGAGTAATCTCATCAAACCCCTCCTTGCATTTAAGGATTTGGAGAAATCACTTCCCTTTAACAAAACTTTCAAAGAGCTCGAAGAAAACCAGTTTACTCTGGTCTTTTCCAATTGTATCTGTGACATTGTGGTTTCGATGGACATAACTACAATTATTTATAATCTTGAGGAGGACGGCGATGGCACCAGGGATTATCTTTCAGCCGGTGAAACCCTTCTGGGGAAGCTCTATTTTTCACTGTCTTTGATATATGTTGCGCTGGCTGGGGTTTGGATCTACGTGGTTGTGAAAAACCATCTTACGGCCTACCAGATCGATGTGTTCATGGCCGCCCTAGTCTGTGTGAAATCCCTAAATCTCCTCTGCGAGGCAGAGGATAAGTCTTTCATTAAGGGAATGGGAACAACCCATGGATGGGATGTTCTGTTTTATTTTTTCATTTTTTTGAAGGGAATTATGATTTTTACCCTGATTGTCTTGATTGGCACCAACTGGTTCTTATTGAAACCCTACCTGCAAGGAAAGGAGAAGAAAGTTCTCATTGTTGTCATTCCCTTACATGTCTTAGCCAATATTCTTTCTGTGGTGATCGATGAGACTGGGCCGTATGCCAAGGATTGGCTTGCCTAGAAGCAGATGTTTCTCCTAGTTTACATGATCTGTTGTTGTGATGTCTTGTTCCCCATTGTCTTGTCTATAAAGAATTTGCGCCAAGATGCGCATAATGACGGAAAGGAAGCTGTGAATATGAAGAAGTTGACTCTGTTCATATAGTATTATATTGTGGTGGTCTGCTATATTTACTTCACTCGCTTTGTAGTTTGTGTTGGAAGTCATATAGTTCAAAATATTGGATTACTGCATGTTCCACAATGTGGGAAGGCTTATTCAGTAGGGTGGAATCAGGGCATTTCCAATGGTTTCTTCTTTTGAAAGAGGTAAGGGAATTGGGTTATCAATTGTTATTTTGAACCATTTTAGTGATTTCTTGTAGATCATAATTCACTTATATATATATATATATATATATATATATATAACAAATCGAATTCTATCTAATCAAACTGTTAACCCTGATCTCTCCCCATCTAAGAAAAATAACGAGAGAAAACAACCTCTAAACCCCATGAAGCATTCGACCATAGGGAAACTGTGAGGAGGCCAGATCCTTTATTGCAACTTCCCTTATTTTTCTTTCATAGATCGATACTTTGAAAGGAACTTTGAAAGCTCACCTCTATGGATCCTAAAGGAATAGGCCGGATACTCTTAGTCTTATGCCAGGGATAGAGTGGGTTGGAACAAGCAACTACTCCTTGGAATGGTCTAAACCCCTAGGCATATAATGAAAAACCACCGGCCGTAGAAAAAATATTCCATGATCCTTAAATAGATTGAAGCTCCATGCCTTTGGGCAATCAAGGGAAAGTGCCTTAGCTTTGAGAAAACTAAAAGAAATCTCCTCATGTTTGACAAAGTCTTTATGGAAAGGTGCTCAAAATCCAACTGTCGCAAGTGTTTACAGACAAGATGTAATCCAACATGGTTTAGAAGAGGGTTTGTTTGGATTGGTGACTAAAGTTGCAGTTGATTCAAACTCAGATAGTGATAACGAATATCAGGATGATGTTGAATCTCTTTCAGGGGATCATGCACGGGTAATCTTGTCAAACCCTTTGGAGACAAATGAAAAAAATGAAGATATTATGGTAATTGATAAGAGTTTCTTGCATGGTGACATTTTTGCAGTTGTTTCAGATCTAAAAGGGAAGAAATGAACAGTAGTTAATGTTGAAATTTTGGTAGATCTGAAAACACCTGTTGGATAAATTAAACCAAATGTCTCCAGCAGGAAACTAAGACTGATAAGGGCCTTTGTAGAGGGTGATTATGTGATTCATAGAACTTGACTAGGTAGGGTGGTTGAGATTGTGGATAATGTGACATTTTTGTTTGATGATGGTTTAAATTGTAAAATAATGAGGGTTGACCCAGAGCGCCTGGTGCATGTTTCTAGGAGTCTCTTGGGAGATACATATTATGCTTATAGGAGATACATAGAAATGATGCGAGGAAGTGCATCTCCTCATTGGAACATGGCGGATAAGAACAAACCTTGTGGTGGATTGATATTATTCGACAATTCCTCACATCCTCTCCTTGAAAAGTAAAAGAGTATAGAACAGAGAGAGATTTCCACTGTTGAGAATTATTCAGAAATTACATATAATTATGGACACAGATCTTATCATGATATGTGCTTCCTAATCATTTTTGTGAAATATGTGCTGGCAACCTATGCAGGGTGTGTGTTCCATTAGTCATCATAATAGCAATTATAAGCATGTGGGATCCTTTGTCTATCACCATGATTCCAGAACCTGTGTGAGAGAAGTTGCTGATCACAGTTTGGCATCACCTAAAGATGATTCATTGTTGATTACCAGACATAAGTTTAAGGATGAAGAAATAATTCTTCCCACACCGATCTCTAATAAACTACAACTGTAATTTTAGCATCTAAGACATCTTTCTAAGGAATTGGTGTGGATGCTTGCAATCACCCTGGTTTTCAGTCCTCCTTGTCTTTTTGGTCTACTATGGCTACTGAACACTTTCACAAAATACATTATCTATGCATGCCTTCCTTTCTTCACTCTCATTCCCATTTTTATGAATGTATTATGGTTTGTGGCATGTGTAGTCAATCAAAATTGCAAGGCATCGTTTATCCTTGCTCTCTGGATTTCTGCATTTCTGTTTATATTTGCATTTTGTGGGGTCACTGTTTGGGTAATCTATGCAAACAGAGATAGCATAGAGTTGACACTTAGAATTCTTCACACTTCTTTTGAAGCTCTTAGAAGGAACATGGGGTTGTTATTGGTTTTTCCTGGGTTAACGTTATTTCTCTTTCTGTATTTGGTTTCCATCATAGGTTTGCTTTGCTTTTCCCGTATGAGTGGTAAGGTTATACCCAATTCAAAGATTGAAGAGTATGAATATATGGGCGATTCAATGGGTTTGATTGGAAAGAGGACCCATGGGTACCTGCCTACTATGGGGTAGCCATTTTCACAATTATATGGTCTGCAACAACAATGTTTGAGGCTCAAGTTTATGTAATCAGTGGTACAGTTGCACAGTGGTACTTTCAAATATCTGGGACCTCTTCAACTGCAACCTTCAGAAATTCTGTCAGGTCAGGAGTTTCTCTTTTGTTTTCTGTTTTTTTCTTTCTTTGGGCAGAGAGGTTAAATATATAAAAATGAGAGCTGGGGACGGGGTCAGGTAAAAACTTTAATATGTAGATATATATTGGGAAAACCTAAAATTTTCTTATAAAAACATTTATAAACAGGCTTGCCCACCAAGTTTATACTGGAAAGTTTGGATTAGAGAAGATGTGTGGCATAAGACAACTGGAGAAAGTCGAAATTTTTTTTTGAGTACTTTTTTACTAAGTTGTATTGTAGAAAAATTAAGAGTTAATCCATTGGAAAGCCTTCCTGTTCAGAGAGATTTCAAAATATGGTTTTGATGCGAGACCAAATGTTGTGTTTATGTTTTTGAAGGTGTGAATGGGTGTGTTATTTGATTAACGAAAATGTTTTTTGATCAAATTCTATCTATCTGTCGAAAACCAATGTCTGGGTGTATGATCATTGCTATTTATATGGATTTTGTTTTCTAATATAAGAATTTTGTAAAAAGACACCTCATGAAATCTATTTAAACTAGTCATGAGTTTTTGCTACTGAAATTTGCAGAAATGCATTTGGTCCTTCATTCGGCACGGTTTTCTTTTTGGGCCTAATCTTTGCAGTGGTGCAAATGGTTTGAGTTGTTGTTGAAAAGGCATGCACCAATGGAAAAGACACTGCTAGATCATCAAATCATGGCAGCATCCATTTCATACTTGGTTTCTGTCTGAATAGCATATTGTCAGACATCGAGTCTATGAATAAGTTCACCATCAACTTTGCAGCAATTACAAGAGAAAAATATTGCTCTTCTGCTACGATGACATACGAGCTTCTCAGGAGAAATATTCTTTCGACTGTTGTGGCCCTCTAAGCTGTTGACACTCCCTGGAAGATTATATCAAGTTTTGCATTGGTACTTTACCAGTGATAGACAATGACATGTATAGCTCCACTCTTTCTACATCCATCTTTACTTCTGATGATGAGTAGTGCCTCTGTCTCGAGTCTTCTAGGGTTTACCCTTTCTGACTCACTACTATTTTGAATTTTACTTGTACGTCATTTTTGTGGCACTTAAAAGTTAGGAGTAGCTTTGGCACTCTCACATCAGGATTTTGACATATATTTTCTAGTCCCGTTGACCTATTCTTATGGTCACCTGTGGAGATTAATAAAATATTTGACCTTATGATTGCGATGTAATATTTTTAGGTTCACATTGAACACATACATTCATATATTGTTGGTTTTAAACTTTTGGTATATCTCTATAGTATATTCCAATATTGGAAGGTTTGCTTATGAAATAAAAAATGGCCAGTTAATTTACACTCATGTTTGACAGATTTCTATGTTCTAATTAATTAATTTTGCTTGGTGAATCCTACATGTAATTCATCGATTAGATCGAGTTTTGTAGATGCACTTCTGCTTCCTTTATATTGGAACAATTGTTTTGATGTGTAAAGTTTTGATCAATGAAATAAGCATAGAAATAATTTCGAATTTGTTAATGGCAAATATTTTTTGCAGTACTTTAAATATCATAATGAACTTCCAAACTCTCTTACATATTCAAGTTGCTCCTGGGCCAAAATTGTTGTGGGTCAAACTTAAATTCTACTTGAAATTTCCGATGGCAGTTACTTTATGAATATTCTATTAGTGAAGTGAAGACATTACTGAAATTCACTTATGACAATACCAATACCAAAAAAGAGAAACATTTGTTTTTCTATCACTGATCTTCCTGCCTGTTGATTGATTGGTTTTACGATATTGTCTGAAACAGAGTTACTGCTGTTGGTGGCCAATACCAGATAGGCATATATACATTAAGGCCTATACGGTGTGGGGAAGAAATCACATTTGATTATAATTCCCTGACAGAGGTAAGTGATGATTATTTATTTAGGTTTTTCTATATTGACCTACAGGAATTTAATAATATGTTGAACTTTTTGCAGAGCAAGGAAGAGTATGAAGTGTCTATGTGTCTCTGTGGCAGTCATGGTTGCAGGGGTAGCTATTTAAATCTTGCGGTTGCAGGAGCTTTTCAAAAGGTAATATTAGAATTCAGAAAATGTTTTGCTCATCCCTTTGTGAATTCAGTTACCATGCCCATGGACATACACAAACGTTTA
>LPNX011153903.1:129399-237406 GCA_001517045.1 Pseudotsuga menziesii | reverse complement strand
GTTTATAAATTTTGAAAGAAGGAAGCTTCCTGAGCAAATATTAAAGCATGCTGTAAAGCAAAAAAAGAAATTTGGTGTTGAGATTCTCTTCGAGTATGAGAAGAGCGATGCAGAGATTTAGGTACCAGACTAAGGAGCACCAGTTTTCTGCAGCTAGTTTATCTGTAGGAAAAATTATTATTTTATTGATGACCTGATTATATGTTTATCTGTGGAGACAGGCGGAGGGAGTCTACAATCAAAGACTTCAGAGTCTTGCAATCACTCTCGATAAGGTGAGTGAACTGTATTCACATTTAAAATATTATCCTCTGAATCTGACAAATGTGAAGGAGTGCTAAGTATTTGATATGCTTTGATCTGCTTATGGATAACTGAAATGGCTGAATTGAAGGTGAGGTATATAATAAGAAAGCTTCATCAAGACCCAACAAAAGCTCTTCCACCTCTGAGAAAGGTCAAGGCTGCAGAGTTAGTTTCATTACTGTGGAAGGGAGAGCATCCATTGTTGTCTCTCTCGTTTATGCCATGATGGTAAGTAAAGGTTTACTTATAATTCTCCCTTTTGCCTCTAGTGAATTCAAATTTGATTCTAGTTTTTCTGGAATATATATTTTTGAGAAGTTGAGTCTGAAATTGTTTCTAAGAGTAACTATGAAGGGTGCCAAACTAAGAAAAAAGAATCTAGGGTGAGAAGCAGGAACATTAGGAGATCTGAAATGGGAGAAAACATTCATATAGAATAAAAGGATTCTACTTTTAGTGATTATCATCTCTATGTCTGACAATGGGTTTCTGATTTACACAATATTAAGTTGTTTATTTTTCCTTATTTTCATGGTCTTTGATAAGTGTTTGTTTCATTTGTGCACTTTAAGAGCTGAACCAGGTCCTAAATCTGAGCATCATTGAGGAACTATCATAGCTGGGATTTTGAACCTTGTTATTCTGCCTCTTTTGTTTTCTGTCTAAAAGGAATGCATGCTTGTTGGAATGCTAGGCAACTGTTTAGTTGCATTCTGTAACTAGTAATATCTTGTCCACATGATAATTTGAGATTGCTACTTTTATTAAGTCTATTTATTTATAGGTAAATCCACTAAATGTGGATTTGCTAGCAAACAGACTGATCACAAACTTAGCTGAATTAACTATTCTTTTTATTGTACTAAATTACTAATTACATCCAAATTATATTCCATCCAGCCAATATATGTCTCCTCACGATCCTGACGAGGGGCCCTCTCTAACTGGTTGGAGGGTGCAGCGGTGGGAAAGCTCATGTCAACAGGTTGCACTACATCCCCTTTTTGAAAATTCTGATACAAATTTTGGTGGACAAGCACCAATGATGACTATCTGAAAGAACATGGTAAATATGAACATATCTCCAACTAAGGACTACAAAGGTTCTTTATCCATTGCTACACCAGGAAATTCAAATGGTGGAAATAGTGACAAATTTAACTCTGACCTAGCTAATCAGCACAATGACGTAAGGATGCTAGCAAGAATTGTCTTTTCAAGTCATGGGGGGGAGGTTGCTTTTGATTTTCGCTATGGCGATGTTCATTTATTATCTGGCAGTAACTTTTCTCCCATAGATTACTACTGTGCCCCAGTTGGGGTTTCTGTTTCCCTACCAGCTTTCTCTTCAACTAGCTGTTGCCTGGCCTCAGTTTGGCATGATAACAGCAGGGATTGCAGTATACTGAAGATTCTACATATTCTACCTCCTGCCAGTCAAAGTAGTCAATGGAAGGGTAATGCAGAAGCCTTGGAACGAGCCATTGCAGACAGGTATGAAGTTGATTTTATTTGTTATCTTGTTGCATCTCTGTATTTATATTGTGGTTACATTCACTGGTCTACAATTTGATTATTCTCATCCATTACCAGATTTTGGTGGAGCCTCTGTATTGGAGTTGATTGGTGGGATGCTGTTGGTTGTGCACAAAGTGCAGCAGAAGATGATATAGGTAAAATCAATGCACATTGTCAAAGGATAATTATGATAAATTATGTGTTGGCTAAAGAAAATGGTTTTGTATATAAGGGTTTGATAAATCCAGATGCATGGTTGTTATGTGATGTGTCTGTAGTCACAGTGAATAGAATATTTTGTCAAGTTCTGATCCCTGCTATCTGCATCTGGTTTCACTAGCTTATGTATGAAGCAACCAGACATTGTGATAGGCATCTACATGTTGAATGTATATCATCTTCTGAGACCATATAGTGTTTGGCAGACACACGATAAAGTCTCCCAAAAACAGATAAGATATATCAAAGGAACAGTTGAGCTTTCTGCTCTTGGCTGTGAATTTTCCTTTTTGGAGTACTTACAGTTCTAAAAGTTGCAGACTTGCAATGACTGAGAAGATGGAAATTACACTTTTACGTTATCTATGTTTTGGATAAGGATAGTTTGTGCAAGGTTTCAAATAGGATATAGATTTTGCTTCAAAACAAGCATTTAGCAACTATTTGGAGATCAAGCTTTAGTATCGCCAGTGTGTTTTGATCAAGAATGGTATGCCCCCCACTAAGTGGAACCTAGTAGAGTGCCCACTTATTGTTATATTTACATAAGCACAAATACTAATGGTGTTTTTTAGTATGATCCAAAAGATAATGTTCTGTACAAGAGAATTCAAATACTTTAGGTGCTAAGGTTTGTTCTTCCATGATTTTCACTGAACAACAACTCTGAAGCTATAGACATTTAGACAAGGTACTAACTAAAATATCATCCAAGTGTCAGGAACAGCTAAAAATATGGCCATCCAAACTTAGCTACCTGGTTGTGGAAGCAGCCTTAGTCTTACAACATCATTAGATTTCTTGCAGTGATTAGAATGTTGTCTGGAGCTGCAAGGTATGCACATCCCAACCAGTATTCTCTATGGGCCAACATGAGGCCACGTTGAAAACTCAGAGAGGGAATATCTTCACAAGATCCAAGGATTGGGCCACCTTAAATGTGATAGGTCGGTCTTAGGAAAGTTTATTAGTTGACATAAACTCTGTTTAGATTTGCTTTGAGAATTCAACCAGGGACAGAATGATGATCCTTCTGGAGGCAAGTGTGCATTCAAGAGACCTTCATCACTAGGCATCTGCCAGAAATTCAAGTTAGAAGTTGTTCTGCTTGTTTTGAGAACTTCATATCCAATATTTTTTGGCATGGAAAACTCTACTGTTTTTTTCTACAATGTTAACATTGAAGGAATATATCTTCAGTGTATAGCTTCTTTTAATTCTTATGAAGAAAACCTTATCTGCAGGCCTTAACTATGGTATTGGACTTGACTCCATTTTCCTTTGCAATTGAACTTGCTGCTCTTGCATCAAAAAGGGAGTTTTTGAATTTGGAGAAGTGGCTAAATGATAATATTAGTAGTAAACGCGATAAGTTATTTGAGGTAAGCTTCTCTCTGTTTATTGTTCTTGTGTAATTAGTCTTAATTACTTAATCTTGCATACTTGGGTATTTAGTGGACACTGATTCCTAAGTCAATTTGAGGTAAATTGAAAGGCTGCTTTATTTGTTATCCTCATTGTAAAGTTCTTGATGACTGAATGTTGTATCTTTTCATTACTGAACACTTGTTACTTTGGTTGTAGGCATGTCTGAAATTTCTGAGGGAAAGAACTTTATTTGAAGCATCAAATGACTCTTTAGGAAATCCTGTCCAACGTTCTGGACCTATTGTCAATCTTTCTTTGGAGACAGCTCTCCAAAAATGAAAAATGTTAGAATCCTCTACCCCATAGGCAGATAAAGCCTTTAATTTGTTTCCTCTTTAAAACTTTGGTAACCAATATACTATGATTTTTCTTAGCCCAAGCATGAGGAGGATCACAGTTTATCCAAGCATTTTTAATAATTAACCCTGGGTAGGATGAGAGAGTGCATCCTCTTTAAAGGAAATAGATGACAGAGAATGCTAGGATTGCAAAGCTACTACAGGCCATTCAATCACAATATTAACCACATCAGTTTCTCCCATTTGCCTTCAATGTACAGCACAAATTCCAACTAACATTAGGAATAGACTTATGTTCAAATAAACCCACCCATTAAAATTGTAAAAAAAGTATACTCGTTAATTTTCTAAGCAAAACCACATGAATTCCACAAAGAATAATATCAGTCTTTAGACATACATTGCAGCAAGTACAGTTCATATAATGATAAACACATCAACCAAGAAGAAATCACAATAAACCCAAAAATGACAACTCCTTATGAGTCTTAGCCAAGTTGCATTCCCACATGTCTGAACTTTGAAGAGATTAAAACCAGGAAAGAATTCCCAAGATTCATAACCCATCCTACAGTGTCTCCCAATCATGATCAGCAACAAACTGACAGGTACATTCCATTCCATACCAAGGCCATAACAAATAGGTTTATGGAAAGAGATAAGAGAGCCTAAAGTATTGCAAAAAGTGGCTAGATCGTGCAGAGGCTTAGGTGAAAATTACTTTGGATTATCAATAGTTTTCAACAAGTGCACCTGTTTCCCTGCTGGTTCTCTCTTATTACATGACCAATCTATCTGCCCGTCGCAGGTATAGCATCCCCGTCGCTATTCCTGGGGTTTGCATTTTTTTTTTTAAACTTATACAAAGCGTGGATACAGTGATGGCCAGGCGTGGATACAGCGACGGCAAGGTGTGGATACAGAGACGGGAAGGCATGGCTATAGCGACATCTTATTCCTGGGTTTGCTTCTTCTTTTTTTTAAACCTTATACAGAGCGTGGATACAGCGACGGACAGATGTGGATACAGAGACGGCCAGGCGTGGATATAGCGATGACTTAGACATCTAACGAAATATAGAACAATGTTGCTCTTACAACGCAAATTAGGGGTCGTCTCTATTGCGACGGAATTGTTTCCACGAAAAACAAAACCCTTAGACATGGCAATATCCACGCTTTTCTGTGTATATTGCCACGTTTTGCCGTGGAAAAATTGATCACTTGTACTAGTGACCTCTGGGTTCTTATGACATACTAATCGGTATGGATTGGTTAGAGCAACATAGGGTGATCTTAAACTGTTATGACAAAACCTTTACTGGTATAAATAAAGATGGAAAACCAATAAGCGTGAAGGGAATCCCTAGAAAAACAACTGTAAGGCAGATTTCTACTCTGCAGCTTAAGAGAGCTATTAGGAAAGGTTGTAAGGTTTATGCAGTAGCAGTAACTAATGAGGAAAATCTAAATAATACAGATAAATTAAAGATGGAGGATATACCAGTTTTAAAAGAGTATGCAGATGCATTTCCAAAAGAAATTTCGGGACTACCTCCAAAAAGGGAACTAGATTTTACCATTGTACTGGTACCTAGTGCAGTACCCATCTCAAAGGCCCCTTATTGGATGAAAATACTTGAACTTAATGAACTTAAATTACAATTAAAAGAACTTATTGACAAGAAGTATATTCGACCCAATGTGTCTCCCTGGGGGGCACCTGTCATCTTCATTAAGAAAAAGGATGGAACTCTGTGACTTTGCATAGATTGCCATCAGTTGAATAAGATGACTATTAAAAATAGATACCCATTTCCTCGCATAGATTATATGTTTGATCAACTACGAGGAGCTACGGTGTTTTCAAAAATTGATTTAAGGTCTGGATATCACCAATTTAGAATTAAAGAGGAGGACATCTTTAAAACAGCTTTTAGGACTCGATATGGCCATTACGATTTTGTCGTCATGCCATTCAGGCTTACTAACGCCCCAGCTATTTTTATGTGTTTAATGAACAATGTAATGCATAAATATCTGGACAATTTTGTGGTCATGTTTATCGATGACATATTAATCTATTTGAAATATGAAGAAGAGCATAAAGAACATTTGAAAATTATTTTGCAAGAGTTACGAGAGCATCAACTCTTTGCAAAGTTTAGTAAATGGGATTTCTTTAAGGATAAAATCCAATACTTAGGTCATGTGGTGACTAAGGAAGGAATTTCGGTGGATCCCGAAAAGATAAAGGCGATTGAAGATTGGCTAGTTCCTAAAGATGTAACTAATGTTCGATCCTTCATGGGAATTACCGGTTAGTACTGTAGGTTCATTGAAGGCTTTTTGAGAAATCGCAAATTCGATAACCTCTTTGCAAAAGAAGGGAAATAAATTTGATTGGAATCAGAAGTGTGAGGAGACTTTTAAAAAGTTAAAAACTTTATTAACCAACACACCTATTTTAAGAATAGATGATCCAAATAAATATTTTATAGTGTGTACTGACGCCTGTAATGATGGTTTAGGCAGAGTGTTGACTCAAGAAGGGCATGTTATCGCTTATTAATCTAGGAAATTAAAAATTCATGAAAAGAATTATGCAACTTATGACCTAGAATTAGCTGTTGTTATACATTCTCTAAAGATGTGGCGTCATTATTTAATTCGAAGAAAATTTATTCTAATGACAGATAATAAAGGACTAAAATATATGTTAGATCAACCTAATTTGAATGCCAGACAAGCTAGGTGGCTAGCTTTTCTAAGTGAGTATGATTTTTAAATTCAGCACATTAAAGGGAAAGAAAATAAAGTTGCTGATGCATTAAGTAGAAATGCAAGGCTGAAATTTACAGCAGTTATTAGCACTTATACAATAGATCTGGAAGAACAGCTTAAAGCAGGAATAGAACAAGATGAAATTTACCAAAAATTACAAGTAAAAGCAAAAGAAAATACAACATAAAGTTTAAGTAAAGGGTACAGCTTAAATGAAAAATGATTCTTACTGTATAAAGACAGAATGTATGTACCTAATGTACCTAAAGTTAAGTTATTAATTTTAGATGAAATCCATAAAAATCCATACTTAGGCCATCCAGGTTATCAGAAGACTATAACTATGTTAAGAAAAGAATATTTTTGGCCAAACATGAAGACTGAACTAGCAGAATATATCGCTAGATGTTTTGAATGTCAGCAAGTAAAAACTGAACATCAACATCCAATTGGATTACTTCAGCCATTGCCCATTCCTAGCTGGAAATGGGAGATAATTAGTCTTGATTTTGTTACTGGACTTCCTAAAAATCAGAATTTAAATGATTCTATAATGGTAGTGGTCGATAAATTAAGTAAAGCAACCCATTTTATACCTGTGAAAACTACGTATAAAGCTGCAAACATAGTTGATATCTTTTTAAAGCACATTTTCTGACTGCATGGTATACCGAAGGTTATAATCTCAGATCAAGACTGTAAATTTACAGGTAACTTTTGGAAATATTTGTTTAAAGGATTAAACACTACACTAAATTTTAGTACTTCGTTCCATCCTCAAACCGATGGACAGACTAAAAGAGTAAACCAAGTACTGGAAGATTTACTATGAATGTATGTAGAGGATAAGCCAGGTAAATGGGAGGATTATTTGCATCTGGTAGAATTTGCTTATAATAATAATTATCAAGCTTTAGCCAGATTTAGTCCTTTCGAAATCTTGTCTGGAAGGAAGTGTAACACTCCTATCTCTTGGAGTAATCCGGTGGACAGATTAGTATTAGGTCCTGAAATATTGAAAGAAATGGAAGAAATTGTAAGGCAGGTACAAGGTAATCTGAAAATTGTGCAAGATCGACAGAAAAGTCAAGCAGACCTTAAAAGAACTCCAAAGGATTTTCAGGTAGGTGAACATATGTTCATCAAGGTGAGACCCAAAAAGAGCTCTCTAAGGTTGGGTAGTTGTGCAAAACTAGCACCTTGTTATTGTGGTCCTTTTGAAATACTGTCCAGGATTGGACAGGTAGCCTATCAGTTAGTATTACCACTGAATTTAAGAGTTCATAATGTTTTTCACATTTCTATATTAAATAAATATGTTCATGATGCTACTCATGTTGTTAACTGGAATGATGTACAGGTGGAACCAGAAGGATATTTTCTGGTGGAACCGGACTGTATCCTCGGGCGGAGGGAGATCACACATTGGAACTGCACCATTGGTTAGGTGAAGGTGCAATGGAAGCACCTTAGTCCAGAGGAAGCCACCTAGGAATTGGAAAGCCACATGCATGATGCATATCCAATTCTGTTCCAGGGGAATTCTGAGGATGAGGAATAAATAACATCGAGGACGATGTTATGATTTAAGGGGGTGTGTATGTCACATGCCCCAAGTTTGCAAAAAACTATTTTATATTATTTGAGGAACAATATGTTAAATTTTATGCTAAGTTGTAATTGATGACCCAGTGGGGTCAAGGATATTTAATGTAAATTCTGAATATTTTATTTATAAATAAATAAATGAGGAGAAAACAGCTTAGGAGAGCTGTTAAAAGAGTGTTTGCTGGTCAAATTGGTGGAGGAGACTGGGTGGAGAGAAAACTGACATGTGGCAACATCCTCAAACCACTTCCAACTGTTGCAGGTGGCAACCTCCCTACATTTGTGGTCATGATTCCACAAGAAAGTGGAATCAGAGCAGGTGGCTCAATTAATGAAAACTGACCCAATAGACCTAGGAAATCTTTATAAAAATTCCCATTGAAGAGAGCAAGGGACCCTGATGTGCTCATCGAGCTTGAGACGTTATTGCACTACTCGAATAAGGCAGTAAAAGATTCTGCAGTGAACTCTTTGAAAAGAGGATGGCCGGCAAGGAGATGAGGATGAATATCTAGATCGAGGATTATGAGGTTGACTTTGTTATTTTGGATCTCGGATTAGATGTCAACATCCTAACCAAGCAAACTTGGTAGTTGATGGGGAAGCCAACACTGGGATGGTCATCGGTACAGCTGCGATTAGAAAATCAGGCTAAGGTTCAACCCATTAGTCACGTCTCTAATCTGGTTGTCAACATTGAAGGTATGAGAACACATGTTGACTTTGATGTGATAGAAATAGTCGACGATGGTGGCTCCTATCCCACTTTGCTAGGGATTAGATGGGCTAATGATAACATGGTAGTTATCAACTTCAAGAAATGAGTTATGACATTTGAAAACCAGGATGTTAGGGTCATTGCTCCTACGGATCCTCAGGAAGGATGTTAGTATATTGAACTTGTAAGGGATGATTCTGGTAGGAGTTGTGACCATGCCTATAATATCTCTAAGGATTATACTCACCCAACTGTTGATGGTGAAATTGGATGGTGCAGTGCTAGTTCTGTCCTCTGAATCTAATGATGCTCTAGAAAATTGGAAGAATAGGTTGCATGAAGTATCATTTAGGAAATGTGGGTTGACTACCCAATATCTCCGTCTCGTAGCCACTGAGACTGTTGCATTGCCCATTTATGAAGGTCTATCGGGACTATCAGAGTTCTTTCAGGGATTTGAAAAGAAAGCTTTTGAACTGCAAATGATACTTCCTCTCGAGGTAGCACTGAAGGCTACTCTAGCTCGATGGTGGGTGACACACAAACAAATGATTCATGACTAGGAATAGTTCCAAAGATTGATGATGGTGCACTTCGGCGATTCAGAGGTCTATCATGCTAGGAGATATGACAAACGAAATGATCCCACCAGTCATTTGATCGAGTGTTAGACTTTATGGGCCTCACAACCCAGAGATGAATGGGTCCATGCTTTCATTCACACTCTGGAAGAAATGTCGAGATCCTGGTATGTGGCGACAGAGTTGCGCAGAACTATCACCACTTGGGAGGAGTTTTTTGTTTGCTTTATAAAGATGTTTAGTTTCCAGGACTCCAACCCAGAGGTATGTAATGCTTTACAAATCATCTACAATGTAGTACTAAAGGTCATCCCTGTCGCATACCCAGTTGATCCACATGCGCACTGCTCCATCCAATCCATAATGGCATGGTATAACTTGTCCGGGGAACCTGAAGATAATGATGAGTTGTGGAATGTTAATATTCCAGAGTCAGAAGGAAGCTATGATGTCGCAGCCCCAGACATACCGACACACTCAATGATTCAGCCGCTGAGGATCCGAAAAGTCAAGATTGGGTCGGCAGAGAACCCAAAATTTACCGATGTCGGGGACTACTGGGACGAGGAGACCATGGCCAAGATCACGGACCTGCTGCATGAATTCCAGGACCTTTTTTCGACACGGTTTTCAGAGATGAAGGGGATTTTAGGAGACCTAGGGGAGATGAAAATCCTATTAAAACCCAATGCAAAATCGGTGCTATAGAGGCCGTATCGACTGAACCCACGATACAAGGACCGGGTGAAGGATGAGATAGATCGGATGCTCGATGCCGGGGTCATTGAGCCTATAGAAGAATCTGAGTGGATAAACCCTAGGGTGTTCTGGGATAAAAAGACAGGATAAATCCACATTTGCATCGACGTAAGGAAGTTGAATGATGCATGCGTACATGACCTGTTCTCGACCCCTTTTACAGATGAAGTGCTTGAAGGTGTAGGTGACCAGGAGATGTATTCCTTCACTGATGGGTTTTCAGGATACCACCAGATCCAGATTGCGAAGGAGTATCGCCACAAGACCACATTTGTCACGGAATGGGGATGTTTTCAATATACAGTCATGCCATTTGGGCTGAAGAATGCACCAACCATCTTTTCTCGCGTAGTTGTCACGGTATTTAAAGACTTTATTCAAAAGTTCCTGCAAGTGTATATGGATGATTGGACTGTCTATGGCCTAATTAGGGACCATATCGACAACTTGCGACTGATGCTAGAAAGGTGTTGACAACATCAGATCGCGTTAAACTCTAAGAAGTGTATTTTATGTGTGCCATTTGGAATACTACTTGGGAACATAGTGTGCAAGGAAGGTCTGTTGGTTGATCCGACGAAGATCGCTCTAATCGTCAGTTTACCGACGAATGTGAATATTCTTTGGGAAACATTGGGGCATATGAGATACTATCGCAAGTTTATCAAAGGATACACTGCGATTAGTGCCCCCATGGAGAAACTACTGAAAAAGGATGCAGCATATGAATGGACTCAGGAATGTCAAGGAAGTTTTGACACTTTGAAGGTCAAGATGGCCTCTGCGCCAATACTAGTTTTTCTAGATTGGAATAAAGAGTTCCATGTGCACGTTGATGCTTCTTCTATTGCACTAGGGGTTTTTCTTGCGCAACTAGGTGAGGTTGACCTGGATCACCCAATAGAATATGCTAGTAGAAAGTTGTCATTTGCTGAACGAAATTATACAATGATGGAAAGGGAAGGCCTGGCGATGGTTTATGTTTCTCAGAAATTCAGGAACTATTTGTTGGGTGGACAATTCAAGATGTTCACCGATCATGCTGCTCTGTAATACCTGGTCAATAAGCCTATGTCATGGGGGAAGATATGTTGATGGCTTTTACTCTTCCAGGAATTTGATTTTGAAATAGTTGTAAAGCCAGGACAATTGAACACTGGTCCGAATCAACTGTCTTGTGTTGAGAACAGTGAAGAACCAACCAATATTGATGACGGTTTTCTAGATTCCCAATTGTTCCGTGTTGATATCGTAGATGATCACTATGCACCAATGATACAGTGTTTGGCCACTGGCGTCGCCCCAAAGGACATGTCATCTAGCCAAAAGAAGCAGCTGGTCGTGAAGGCTTCTAATTTTCAACTAATTGCTGGATAGTTGTATAAGCTTGGACCAAATGAAATCTTGCGGTTGTTTATTTTACCGCATGAGAAGGGTCCCATTCTCAAAGAAGTGCATGCAAGAATTGTGGGAGGCCACTATGGAGGGTGTGCTACTGCGCGGAAGGTGTTGCGCATCGGGCTATGGTGGCCTACATTGCATAATGATGCCGCAGACTACGCAAGGAGCTGTGATGTCTGCCAGTGTGTCGGTAAACCATCGCGGTGGGATGAGATGCCCCAGGTAACTCTCCAACCATTTGATAAATGGGTTGTGGATCTTTTGTGTCCTATTAATTCACCAGGGAAGCGAACTGGTGCACGATACATCATTACTGCAACCGACTATTTGACTAGGTGGGTGGAAGCTGCACCAGTAGTATATTGTACTATTGTGACTGCAATGAGTTCATTTTTGAAAACATTGTGACACGGTTTGGGTGTCCTCAGATCTTGATGAATGACCAAGGAAGTCACTTCGTCAATCGGACTGTGAAAGCGCTAACTGAGGAGTTGCAGGTGCAACATAAAAGGAGTACACCATACAATCCCCAGGTGAATGGGACAGTTGAAACAACATTGACTAAGGTATGAATGTATTCAGCCTCTGGTTTTGGAGAATAATTGTGTATTTTTTATCCTTTGCACAAGATTAATATGACATGACAGTTGTTGCACAATTCTTGTCTTTTATTCCTGCTGTGATCTGATCTATTATGATGTTGCGATCTATTTTATAAATGATGCTGGAATCTGTTATAATGTCGCCATGGTCTATTCCAATTTTGCTATATTGATGTCGATGCGATCTATTTTAAGTCTATTACATTTCTATATTGATGTTGATGTGATCTGTTTTAAGTCTGTTACGGTTCTGTTATGAGTTGATGATGCTGCCTGCACTAGCAAGACTGTGAAAAATGTACGATGCATTCTGTAGTTGTGGAAATGAGTTAGTGTCGACTGCATAGTTTTGGATCTCTTAGTCATTTTGTTTTCCCTTCGGATCCCCATATCCTCCATCCTCACTATCGGAAACTCGGTTCCAACAGCTCTCCCTTGAACATCTCAGATGAGACTTCGTCCACTCTGTGGATGTTGTTGGGCAGGGTAAGACCTGTCTAGGCCGGTGCTGAGGGAGATAGCACTGGTTGGGTGTCGACAGAGTGAGAACCCCTATCGATGAGGCTTTGTTGGTGGGTTTCACCAACAACTAGTATACATATATGGAGTTGCGACAAGGAACTCGGGATTGGGAAGATCTAGTCAAGAAATTCATGCACACATTTGAATTTGCTGACAAGCAGCTGATAGTCGATGTTGCACTTCAAACGATAAGGGAGAAGATATTCGTTGAAATCCCTGTCGAAGTAGTGCATTCCCACCAGTGTAGTGCGACAATCAACCACTAGATGGATTGTTACAATCTGGTCGGAGAACCAAATGATGGTCTAACCAACCTTAACATACCAAAGTCAGAGGGTATGCATGAGGTGGAAGGCAACGGTATTTATAGTGACCAGTTCCTCAAGCCACTCAAAATTAAGAAAGTTAACATTGGTTCGCTGAAAAATCCGAAGTTCACCAATATTGGAGATTATTGGGATGATGAAACAATAGAAAAAATCATGGATCTGCTGCATGAGTTTCAGGATCCGTTCCCTACCAACTTCTCTGAGATAAAGAGAATAGCAGGAGATCTAGGGAGATTAAAATACCACTGAAACCAGATGCAAAACCTAGTAAGCAGCGACCATACATGATGAATCTGAGGTACAAAGAAAAGGTGAAAGATGAATTGGATCGCATGCTCGACGCATGAATCATTGAACTAGTTGAAGAGTCATAATGGATTAGTGCTATCGTAATTCAAGATAAGAAGACAACTGGTGAAGTTAGGATGTAGGTCGACCTGAGAAAGTTGAATGATGCATGCCTGCATGATACATTCCCAACACAATTTACAGATGAAGTACTGGAAAATTTCGGAGGACAGGAGATGTATTCATTTATTGAAGTATTTTATGGTTATCACTAAGTCAGAATAGCAAAGGAGGATCAACACAAAATGACCTTCATCACAGAATGGGGCTGCTATCAGTATACGGTAATCCCCTTTGGACTCAAGAAAGCTCCTACTATTTTTTCAAGAATAATAGTTTCTGCTTTCAAATATTTTATACATATATTTCTTGAAGTCTACTTTGATGATTGGACTATTTTTGGTGTAGTAAGAGACCATATTGAAAGTTTGCGAATGATGCTGGAGCGTTGTCTCCAGTATCAGATCGCACTAAGTTCAAAGAAATGTATTTTTTGCACACCATTTGGTATATTGTTAGGACATGTGTGTTGCGACGGGATTTTGGTCGAATCGACAAAATTTGCAATTATTCTTGACTTACCACCTCCGACATCAGTCATGCAACTCCGATCGACGCAAGTACACAAAGGCTACTATAGAAAGTTTGTTCGAGGATATGAAAAGATAACTGCTCCAATGGAGAAAATTTTAAAAAAGATGCAAAGTTCCAATGGAAAGAAAGTTGTCAGGAAAGTTTAGACAAATTGAAGGGAAATATGGCTACTGTGCCAATTTTGTTATTTCCAGACTGGAAGAAGGAGTTCCATGTTCATGTCGACACATCGTCTGCTGTGCTCGACATAGTTCTGACGCAACCAGGTGATGGTGTGATTGATCACCCTATTGATTTTTCCAGCAGGAAACTGTTGACGACATAAAAAAATTTATATTATGAGAGAAAGAGAAGGACTCGCCATGGTATATGTCGCCATGGTATATGCGCTGCAAAAATTCAGACACTATTTGTTGGGTGGACACTTTAAAATGTACACTGATCATTCAACGTTGAAATACCTGGTCAATAAGTCAGTGTTGGGGGGGGAGATCTTTCGATGGGTCCTCCTATTTCAAGAATTTGACTTCGAAGTCATTGTTAAACCTGGTCAACTGAATGTGGGGACTAATCACTTGTTAAGGATAGAAAGTGGTGAAGAACCAACCGACCAGGAGGATAATCTTCCAGATGCGCAACTATTGGCGATCACCGTGGTTGATAACAAGTTTGAGGCTATAATTCACCTCTTGAGTACATGTTATGCGCCTAAAGGGTTCACCACTACACAAAATAAATAGTTGGTCGTCAAAGCTATTGATCTTACATTGATCGCAGGACAACTATATTAGATGGGCCCTAATGAAATATTGCGTCGGTGTGTTTTCGAACACGAACGACATTGGATAACGTGTGAAGCACATGTTGATGTCACAAGAGGACACTACACTGGAAAGGAAATAGTGCGCAAGATATTGTAAGATGTATTATGGTGGCCAACCATACATATGGTTACTAAGAGCTTTTGTTGAAGCTGTGATGTTTGCTAGAGAACAAGAAAACCATGGAGGTGCGACGAGATGTCATTAGCGTCGTTGATAACCCTATAAGCATTTGATAAATGGGCCGTTGATTTTGTTGGTCCTATAAGTCTTCCAGGAAAAAGGATTGGCGCGCACTATATTATCACATCAATGGATTACTTAACCAGATGAGCGGAAGCAATTCCTGTTAAACATTGCACTGTTGCGACTGCGACAAAGTTTCTATTTGAAAATATGGTGACACGATTTGGATGCCCTAAAATTATTCTAAGTGATCAAGGTACACATTTTGTTAACAAATTGATTGATGAGATTAATGCAGAATTTCAGATCCAGCATACAAAAATGAAACCCTATTATCCTCAGGCAAATGGAACAGTTGAAGCATTCAACAAGATTTTGGAAAATGCATTAACCAAAGTATGCAATGCGCACAGAGATAATTGGGATCAGAAAGTCTCAACTGTAATATGGGCATATCGCACAACCTGCAAAATATTAACATGACACACTCCATTTAGATTGGTATATGGACAAAAAGTTGTTGTGCCGATGGAATATATTATGCCGAGATTGAGGATTTCTGTGCTGACTACAATGACCGATGTGGATGTTATCGAACAAATATTGTCGCAACTCGTTCAAATGGAGGAAGAACGCTTCGTCGCAGGATTTCATCAAAATATAGAAAAGCAAAGGCAGAAAGCATGGCATGATTTCCATATCAAGACTAATCAGTTCAAAGTTAAAGAATTTGTGTTGTTGTACAACATCAAATTTCTGAAGCATCCAGGTAAATTGAAAATGCATTGGCTAGGGCCATATGTGGTCGCACACATTACTGATGCAGGTGCAGTAAAATTACATAAGCTGGATGGAACACTGGTCATACGAATGATAAATGGTAGTCATTTGAAGCCTTACCACGATGGCTACAACATATAAAAGAGATAGAAAAAAAGAGAAAAGAGAAAGAGAGAAGGAAACTATTTTATCACAGGTCTGCGACACGAATATGTAAATCCCACAATAAAGGTGGGAATGATAGTTGGGCGGAATTAAGGCGCAGATACCTGAAAATATTTAGGTGATTATGACAATGAAGCGTCATTAATTCTACAAGTCCGAGGAAAATGGTGGCGTGGTTTTTGGTCCCATCTGTCGTCCTTGGCATAATTGTGCAAGTTAATTTTGGAATACGTCAGCGGGAATCCCATGTGATCGACAAGACATATCTCTACCATCTAATGATCACATGCAGGACAAGTACACACCTATAAATATTCATCATTGTCGTCAAGATTCACTTTACTTGCAAGAGAGAAAAAGAGTGAACCAAAGTCTGCAACTGTGAGAGCCGAAGCCGATGGTATTTCAATTTCCGGCACTAGCGAGCAATTCGACATTACCAGTGCATCACCATGCCCGATGATTGAAGAAGTTCTATCATAGGAAGTACAACACGTGCAAGGAGAACCAAAAACAATGGTGCAGCCAGCTTCCCAGACTGTTCCTGGTGCTACTTCAGCCCCTGCTTTCCAGCTTAGAATCCACCTTCTAATCCTCCAGTTCTAGGTCCATGATAGTATGTACCGATTGGACTATCGAGCAGAAATATTCCAGGCACATCAGGGCCTTGGGTGAAGGTGCCAAAGTTTGCAAAGAAGCACAAGTTCATCATGGATACACCAGTTCCGCTACTGAGAAGAGACACAAATTCCATTGTAGAGGAGCAGAACCTACTACCGCCATATATTCAACCAAGGAGGCTAGATGTGCCAAAAGTGAATCTCCCAGCACAAGCGTGCTCCACCTTGGTTGTGTTATATTTTTATCAATTAGACAGTATTATCTTAGGATCTTATCTGAGAGAATAACATGCACAACAATCAATCACAAGAGACAATGGACACAAAGATTTTCCTTGGGGAAACCATAAAGGAGAAAACCCTGCAACTTCCTCAGAGATAGAATAAGCACCAATGGCAGTGGTAAAACCCAAAGACAGTAAGATGATCTCCAACAACTATTCTCCCTCTTATCCCAGCTTCTTCTCTCTCACTCATGCACTACAATTGAGTGTGAGTGACTGTGTGGTAAATAGAGAGGCTCACTCTCTTTTTATACTAATTCCTGACTTGACAATAACTTACCAGGGCCAACTTCTCTAGGAGAGTCTAATAACCCTAGTTCCCCGAAACTATGGGGACTTTGACCCCTAATCAACTAGGAGGGTTAACCTCTATGAATTTACATGACTTGTTTACATTATTGATTCTCCTGATAGGAACATCGGGGACTAATCAAATACAATATATGAAATATACAAGTGAATACATTCCAAAGTTACAAATACATCAACACTCCCTCTTAACTAGGAAGGTATTCACTTGACACAATACATCAGCACAGGTCTTCTTATCTGGATCATCATCAAAATTGGATCATCATCGAAACTGGATCGTCACTGGATCATCATCAAAGCTGGATCATCACTGGATCATCATCAAATCTAGATCATCACTGGATCATCATCAAAGCTATATCATCA
Organism: Pseudotsuga menziesii; assembly: GCA_001517045.1. Lineage (NCBI taxonomy): Eukaryota > Viridiplantae > Streptophyta > Pinopsida > Pinales > Pinaceae > Pseudotsuga > Pseudotsuga menziesii. The sequence goes on along the minus strand of LPNX011153903.1, from coordinate 219,856 downwards.
CTGGATCATCATCATCATCATTATGTCTGCTATCTCGATCAACTGGTGCTATCTCTCAATTCTTCTCATCATAGGAAGTTCTATAGAGCCAGCCCTTTTTCATGTTGGTTGTAGGCCTAGCCTCGATGTAGGTCTTCATCTTCTTCAACACTTATATCTAACCATGGGAGGAACACATCCAACATCCATGTCAAAAAGGCCCGCCCAACACTTACATTTTACCATGGGAGGAACACATCCAACATCCATGTCAGAAAGGCATGCCTAGCACTCACATCTGACCATGGGAGGAACACATGCTGCATCCATGTTAGAAATGCCCAGTACTCACATCCAACCATGAGAGGAACACATCCAACATTCATGTCAAAAAGGATCTGCACTTACATCTGACCATGAGAGGAACCAATCCAACATTCATGTCAGAAAGGCTCTACACTTACATCTGACCATGACAGGAACCAATCCAGAATTCACGGTCAGAAGGGCTCTGCACTTACATATGACCATGAGAGGAACCAATCCAAGATTCATGTCAGAAGGGCTCTGCACTTACATCTAACCATGAGAGGAACCAATCCAAAATTCATGTCAGAAGGGCTCTACACTTATAGCTGACCATGAGAGGAACCAATCCAACATTCATGTCAGAAGGGCTCTACACTTACATCCGACCATGAGAGGAACCAATCCAGCATTCATATCAGAAGGGCCCTACACTTACATCCTACCATGAGAGGAACCAATCCAACATTCATGTCAGAAGGGCTCTACACTTACATCTGACCATGGGAGGAACCAATCCTACATCCATGTCAGAAGGGCTCACGGACTCATCACTTCCCTTTGGAGGGAACCTCGATCTGGAGAACACCAAGATTCTCCTTGAAGTACTCAAAGTTCACTCTGGCTAATGGCTTGGTCAACACATCAGCTATCTGTTTAGCTGTCACAACATATTGGAGCTTCACTGCTCCTCTCTGCACCATATCCCTGATATAGTGATATTTTATCTCGATATGCTTCGACTTGTCATGGAACATCGGGTTCTTTGACAACTTCACACAACTCTGGTTGTCACAATATATACAAGTAGCATCCAACCGGAGATCAAACAAATCAGATAGTAGCTTTCTTAGCCACACTGCCTCACAACTAGCCTAACAAGCTGCGAATACTCTGCTTCAACTGTACTTAGTGCCACGTAGGATTGCTTCCTACTAAACCAAGATATCACACCTGATCCCATACTAAAGCAGCACCCTGAAGTGCTCTTCCTATCGATGGCATTTCCTGCCCAATATGAATCAACATAACCCTCCAGGTTAATCTTCTGATTCACCTCATACTTGAGCCCATAATCAACTGTACCCTTTAGGTACCTCAAAATATGCTTTGCAAAAATCAAGTGAACATGTCTAGGATCTGTCAAGAATTGGCTCAATGTGTTCACAACAAAGCAAATATCTGGTCTCATATTCGTCATGTACATCAAGGACCCAATCATCTAACAATACATCATAGCATCAACCAACTCTGATGAAGCATCATTCAATATCTTCAGGTTCAATGCCAAAGGTGTGGTCATGGCCTTGCATTTCATCATCCCGAACCTCTTCAGGATCTCTACTGCATACTTCCCTTGTCCCAGGGAGATTCCATCTGCATTCTTCCACACCTCCATGCCTAGAAAGTAGTGCATCATACCCAAGTCCTTCATCTCGAACTCGGCAGCAAGCTTCCTCTTTATATCTGCAATCAACCCATCTATACCCATTACAAATAGGTCATATACATACATTAGGAGTATCACTGGGTTCCATTCTTCAACCTTGTAGTAAAGGTTGGAATATGCTTTACTCTTGGTAAATCCCAAACTGGATAGGAAGCCATCAATTATGTTGTACCATGTCCTGGGTGCCTATTTCAAACTGTACAGGGCTTTCTTCAATTTACACACATGATTCTCCTTGTCATATGTCTCAAAACTGAGTAGCTACTCCACATGCACTTCATCTTCCAATACACCATTCAAGAAAGCAGTCTTGACATCCATTTGGTGTATCTTCCATTTCATTACTGCAGCCAGAGCAAGTATCGATTTGATGGAAGTGTATCTGGCTATAGGTGAAAAAGTCTCTTCATAATCTATCCCTTCTTTCTGGGAGAAGCCACGAGCCACAAATATTGCTTTATATTTCTCTATGCTACCATCTATATCATGCTTGATCTTGTAGATCCACTTGGAAGTCACGACAGACTTCCCCTCTGGTCTTGGGACAACATCCCAGACATTATTCTTCATGATTGACTAGTACTCCTCGATCATATAATCCTTCCATTCTTTCTTCTCTGTCGCTTCTTCATAGTTGGAACGTTATTTATTAATGAAGTCACACAATAGGGCTACATAGCCTGAGCAGGACCTAGTTCTTTTCCTTTCTCTGTGTATTTCTTCTGGAGCCCCATATCTTTCTGCACCTTGGATAGCCTCTCATACCCATGCAGGTTTCCTCTTGTGAGGGTTCTTCTCTTGGGATGGATCTACAGGTTCCTGGGGTTCTTCTATTTCTCGATCTTCTTCTCGAGTTGCATCGTTCATAGTTGTATCTTGTATTATGGGTACTTCTGTTTCTTTAGGGTCTTCAGCATGTCTCTTTCTGGATATGTTGTAAGCTGAGCCTTCATCAAATGTTACGTCCCTGCTGATGTCGATCTTCTTGAATCCTGGGAAGTATATTCTGTAAGCCTTCAAGCTTTAACTATATCCCACAAATATACCCTTCTTCCCTGAAGGATATAACTTTGTCCTGTTTTCTTTTAGAATGTGTATGTACACTAGACAACCAAATATTATGAGATGACTGACTTCTAGTTTTCTGCTAGAGAAAACTTCTTCAGTTGTCATGTTCTTGGGTACTTTATGTGGAGTACGATTCTGTACATACACAACTGTTCTAGCAGCTTCTACCCATAGATGCATAGGAAGATCTTGATCATGAAGCATTGCCCTTGCAGCTCCCATAATCATTCTATTCTTCCTTTCTACAACCCCATTCTGTTGTGGATTATATGGAGTGGTTAACTCCCTCTTAATCCCTGAATCTCTGCATAATTCTTTGAATTCATTTGATGTGAATTCTCCGCCATTATCTGATCGAAAAGTCTTGATTTTCTTTTCTATGTGATTGTTAATCAAGGATTTGAACTCTTTGAACTTGCCAAATACTTCATCCTTATTTTTCATGAAGTATATCCATGTCTTCCTAGAAAAATTATCAATGAAAGAAACATAGTATACATACCCGCTTAATGAGTTGGATGACATCAGATTGCATACATTGGAGTGAATGATTTCCAATATTCCTTTTGCCTTGCTCTCGCTACTTGGAAATGTTTTCTTTGTGTTCTTTTCTTTCAGGCATCCTTTGCAAACTCCTTCATATTTTTCCTGTATTTCTGGAAGTCCTTCAATAGCTTTGCTTGCGAGTGGTAGTGCCCTATAGTGCACATGTGCAAGCCTTCTATGCCAAAGTTCATTTGGCTCTACTGTGTCATGGACAAAAGCTTGTTCTTGTTGGTTCTTTAGTTTGTATAGTCCTCCCTCTTACTCCCCAATCACTACTACATCATCTATAGTCTTTCCGTTTGGCCACATAAGGACTTGGCCATCTACATATTGCAATCCAATGCAGATATGGAGAGGAGATTCTTCTTTAGTCCTGGTACAAACAAGACATCCTTAATCTTCATATACTTTACAGATTCTAGCTTGTAGGAGGACTCACCGCTACCTTTTATGGGATATTGGTAGTCATCCCCAAGTTTTACCTTGTGAGGTGAATTATGTTCGGATAGTTTCACAAAATATTCCTTGAATCCCTTCATGTGCTTCGAAGCCCCACTGTCAATAAGCCAATATTTGCTTCCATGTGTGACAGTTCCCACGAGAGTAGAGATCAGAACATATTCTTCATCACTTGAAGAGTCTTCACTTTCTTATTTAACTCTCTTCCCAGGAGGATCATCATCCTTTGCAGTGTGAGCATGATTTCTTCTTTTGTAGTTCTTCTTCTTTTGAGAACCATTCTTATTTTTAGGACAATTTCTAGCAAAGTTTCCTCTTTCATCACATGTATAGCATCTGAGTTTGGACATATCCTTGCTTGATCTTCCAGAGTTATCTTTCTGGTGAGAATGCTTACCTTGGTGAAGATGATTGTCCCTTCTGCTTTTCTTGGAGTTTACTGTGAGAGCTTGATCTTCATTTCCCATATTTTCTTCTTGAGCTACTATTCGAGCTTCTTCTTGTGAGAATTCTTCCCACAACCTACTAAACTTGCTCAGCTTCTTTCTGGCACAGATTCCTTGGATGAAATAATCCCATGACCTAGGGAGACCATTCAAGGTGGTCATCACAATTTCTGCATTCTCTACTTCTTCATCTACTGCTTCAATTTGTTCCTTGATTTGAGATACCCTTGTGATGTATCACTGTATGGTCTCTTCATTCTGGATATTTACATTCTTTAACTGGTTCCTCAAAGTCATCTTCCGATTAATGTTCTTCCCTTCAAATAGCTTGGTGAAGGTGGTATGAAGTGATCCTTGATTGAATCATCAATAATCCTCTTAGCCATGACCAATTTTCTTTTGTGTGAGGCCTTAGCCTCATCTCCCTCTGGAACTGGAACCTCTCCACTGATGTAGGAGTCCAATTCATTTTCTTCAAGAACTAGGGAGATCCTATACTTCCATGCTCAGAAGTTATCAGCTCCCTCAATATTTTCATCAAACTTGGTGTGATGAGACATCTTAACTAAGAACCTCAAATGGAAATACAAAATATTTAGATCTTACCAATTTGAGAAGCTAAAAATTGGATCTGGAGCAATCTTCTACAGTGCTAGTTTTCTGGTTCCAGGGAAGATTAGTGTTTCACTTTCCCAGAGTTCTACCCAACCAAAAACCTCGATTTTGTCTCTAAACTTCGATTTTGAGGAGGAGAGAAATCCTAGCCTGGGCTCACTCAAAAATTCTTCTTCACTGAAAATCCCTAATTTCCCGATGGAGTGGTAGGTCAAAAACTAAAAGTGCTCAGAATCAGGCTCTACTTCAATAGAAATATGCGCCCTTCAATGGAGGTTCATCCTATCCTCCTTATGCTGATGGATTGTGGAGAGAGACCCAAAAAGTAAGAAGACCTACCTTCCGCAACTGCACAATGTCTTCTTCTCAGGTTAGCTTTGATACCATGTTAGATTTTTATCAATTAGATATTATTATCTTAGGATCTTATCTGAGAGAATAACATGCACAAGAATCAATCAAAAGAGACAATGGACACAAAGATTTTCCTCTGGGAAACCATAAAGGAGAAAAACCTGAAACTTCCTTAGAGATATAACTAGCACCAATGGTAGCAGTAAAACCCAAAGACAGTAAGATGGTCTCCAAAAACTATTCTCTCTATTATCCCAAATTCTTCTCTCTCACTCATGTGCTACAATTGAGTGTGACTGACTGTGTGATAAATAGAGAGGCTCGCCCTCTATTTATACTAATTCTCGACTTGACAATAACTTACCAATGCCGACTTCTCTAGGAGAGTCTAATAACCCTAGTGCCCCAAAACTGTGGGGACTTTGACCCCTGATCAACTAGGAGGGTTAACCTCTATGACTTTACATGACTTGTTTACATTACTGATTCTCTCGATAGGAACATCAGGGACTAATCAAATACAATATATGAAATATACAAGTGAATACATTTCAAATTTACAAGTACATCAACAAGTTGCACCCCATATCCTTGTTGGAGTGCCGCTGTTAATGAACATCATGCCGAAGCTAGTGTGACCAAAATTCGAGGATAATGATACATGGAAACAAGTGGACCTAGAAAGACACAAGTACATGGTCACTCTTCCAGCCGAGCCACCTGCGCCACAACTTGTAGTCCCAATGGAGTGGGATCTAGGTATAAAACATGCTGGCCTAGTTAATTTATTGTTTATGTCGCATTTTGGTCGATGTTAACAAGTGAGGACATATGTGCGCCATCTCCTGTTCTGGTTCCAAGGAGGATTTTTGTGGCTCAACAGTCCATAGACTATGGATGTCGAGCTGATTGTGTCGACCACAGGTCTCCCACGTCAATGACTCGACCCTGCACCATATCTGTGCAAGGATAGGGATACAACAAAGATGAGGGAAAAGTATGAAAAACTGCACGTGAATAATGGATTCTTGATTTCCTCGATGCAAAAGTGTTATCTTGCAAGTTGTGTAATATGTGACCCAATGCATGCACGATGGGGACCATTGAATTAGTTGAACTCTATGCAAAAGGAGCATTGATCAATTGGTCGCAGTATTTACTAAATGAGCTGCTAGATGATGCAGCGCAAGCGCAGGAAGAATAAAGCACAAAATTCCACTACTCCTAGTTGCTCATATTGATTTCCTTCGTAGTTTATTCTAAACCACCAGACTAACAGCCACTGGATGTCCCAGTATTCTATAAAGGCATGAAATACCAGAACCTATGGGAAGACAAGGAAGACCAAATCCGACAGAAAGATAACAACATAGAGTTCTTTCTGCATGGGTAAACACTAAGGGAAGTAGTGCGACAACAACATAGACTGCTCTCTGCAATAGTCCAAAGGTATGTGCCTTTCATAAAATTCCAGGCTAGTGTCCACAATATCATCCTGCAGCCACAGCAGGATCCGACAAAACAAGTGTAGCTAACGCACTTCATGATCACTGACCAAGATGTGGAAGTTGGTCATACAGGATTGGCCTGAAGAATGGAGCCCCCCAGTTGATGAGGAGATGGACCAAGGTAATGACTAAGGTAATGAACAAGGTAATGATAGTGGTGAGGCATAAGATAACCAGTCACAGGATTCAAACGACAATGAAGACAGTAATTAGGGATCTAATCAAAATGATTCAGAAGGTATGCTTACTAACGAGGATGTGCTGAACAAAAATAAGGCATAGGAAGAGGCACAAGACAAGGAGAATCATGAGCCATATTAAAAGAAGCGCAAAGCTGATAAAATAGCTAATACAATCAACTTAGTTGAGGAAGACATTAGCCTTCTTGCAGGCACCGTCGCAGAAGTAGCAAAGACTAGATTTAAAAGTAAATGTAAGCAACATATGTGATTAACCAACAAACTCACCGAGCATGTCAATAAGATCACTGATTATTTTAGTGACGTACGAGGTGGAGTCAAAGCCGAGATGTATGGCGTTGACCCCCATGACACATTATAAACACCACTGTTGTTTCCACCGCTCGAGATAGGGATTAAAGCGCAAGCATTGGAAACAGGGATGCCAGATTTTGATGATGTTTCCCATGAGTTGGGGACACTATCTATAGATTTTTCCAAGCTAGCATTGGCCGAAGTATATGTTTTTCAGCATGTAGCCGCAACATAAATTAGAATCTGAGAAAATTATCTTGCATATCAGGCACAAAAGGCAACAAGGAAGGTGAAACAACGCAAGGCCCTCCTTAGGCAAAAGGAGCAAGATATTAAGGTGGAAGAACAAGGCAAAATTACACTAGAAGAAGCCATAAGTATCACAGTTCCCTACAGAAGAATACCAAGAAGAAGTAGATGAGGCCACCAAGATATCCCGATTATCCAGAATTACGGAGGACCTAAAGAAACAGGTGGAAGAGCTTAAAGCACAACAAAGACCAAGCACACCCACCAAGGTCCTAGAAGAGCACAAGAAAACAACATCTGAGGTTGTTGATCGGATTAAGGAAGGAGAAAATTTATGTATGGAAGAAATTGACACAGTATCTGCAACATGGGAATTGCTCCTAGAAGATGAAACATAGAAGAAGTTCCCAGTGGATGCGCGCCAAACTAAATTGAAAATCACAATGGTTAAGAAATACATGAAGAAGCTTCCCATAAAGGAAAATATTGCAAAGGTAGTCGAGTTGAAGCAGCTACAACAACAGGTAAAGACTCTACACGAGAAGGAACATCAATGAAATTAAGAAGTTACAACACATCAGACAGAGGCAGAACAAGTTACAAGGATTCTTTAGGATCTATAGCAAAAGCTCTAGCATATAACTCAGTCACTGGAAGATGTGCCATCAGAACATATGATCAGTTCTGACCGTGTCGAGCAATTGGAGAAGCAAGTGGAGGATGTACGAGAAGAAATTGTCCAGGTACAAGCAATTCTCAAAGAAATTTAGGACAAGGTCAGTACTGTGGCGCAACCAGCACCAAAACCATAGATTTTCTTTAGTGGATCAAGACAAGCCACATGTGAGTGTTGGGGTCCTGTTGGGACAGGAAAGAGCACAAGGAAGAGATAGAAGTGAAAGTGAAGGAAGGAAAAGCATGCGTACGATAAGAAGGAAGAGGCAAAGGAGGAAAGAAAGCACAGTGTAGAGAAAGATGCGATAAGGAACAGTGCGATGGAGATAAAGCAGATCTTTAGGCGTGCATAAGGACAACAACCATAAAGAAAAAGGTCAATAATATCATGGCTTCTAAAAGCTGGTGCAAGTTAGCGAACGACGCACGTATAAAGGAATATTTGTAAGTCAGGCCGATAGCGCCTTGTGTCAATCGGTCTGTTAGTTTGTAACCATTTTTTGCGGCTGATAATGACCTGCACGAACTAATCTATATGTAGTCGAACCTACATGGTCTTGTAGAAGTTATAAATAGGAGGAACCCATTTTGTATAGGGGTTAGAAAATAATTGAAAAAATTGAATAGAAGTTCGATAGTAGTGTTGTAGTAGGTTGTTGAGCTACGGAACCCTTTTTATGGAAGGGTTGTCGAATCCTAGGATTCACTTTACAGTTGAGTGCGCAGATAGTAGAGTAGAAGAGCCCATCCAATCTATGTGAGGATCAGTAGGAGAGTAGAGTAGAATAAGAGCATGATTAAACCAGAGAGCATGAGAGAAAGGAAGAGTCCGAGCTGAAAATATATATCTCAAAAAGTCTATAGTCAAGTCACTGACTGAAGGTTGCCATATATTTCTCATGCCAAATTAAGAGCACCTTTGTGGTTTTCCCCAGTTGGGTTTCCATGTTACATTTTCTGTCGAATGAATGTGCTTGTTGAATAGTTGTGGGTTATCTTGTATTATTTATGTTTATTGCTTAAGAGAATGTCGCAATATTGGTAAAAGTAGTTGAATGAATGAATGACTAAAGCATCATTGAAGCATTGTGTATTATTTCTTGCTCATTTACTCTTAAGTTGTAATACAGTCGCTCCATTGTCATTTATTGTTAAGGAATGTGCAGTAACATTGGCAGTATTTTATATCATTTCAAGTTCAGTTGTTATTAAATTTCCAAGTGGGAATGTATGTCGCACTAATAAGTTGTTAAGATGGCTGTGTCACACTATTGCGTCACTATCGAGTTAGTAAAGACTCCATCCTTCCGAATCTGTCGAGAAACTTGGTTGCACGCTAAGGGACTATAATGCCTCTCCAAATGTAGAAACATGGTTCTAGCAGTTTCCCACTGAGATATCTCAGGTGAGACTGCGCCTGCGACGCAGGTGTTGCAAACTGAGCTTGCTTTGTCGGGTCGGTATCTTTGGGTGTTTTGTTGGTTTTGTGGGAGGTTGTTAAACTTGGTTCGCAAGAGTAAGGAAAAGTGTCCAACCATGAGTTCCTAGATGAGAATATTCATTCTTAGATAATGGACTTCGACAGGACCACAACCTTTAGGTTTCAATCTTATTTGTTGAATATGTTCCTTCTTTCAATGAGGAGAATTTGCAGTTACCGGAAATGGTATTGACTGAGGAAATGAGTAAGGATTACACAAAATTTATGACCATCCTCATGTCAGAGATATACAATGCTATTTTTTAGAAGAGGCCGCCCAGAGTATTACCAGATATGAGAGATATTTTGCAGCTCTCTATAGATAGCAAGATAGGTGATTGGTTCTTATTTGAGAATGGAACGATGATCCAATTGTATGGATTTACTCATCCACCATATATGTTTCCAAAATTCTTAACCCCTAGAGAGTTATCCATGGAGTTCATTAGGCAGAAGTTAATGGTGGAAACATAACACTTCTTAAAATTCAAAAATTCTACTGAAATTAAGTATCCTTGGGCGACAGGACCTTTTACCATAAAAAATAAAACCACTTTACCAATGATCGAGAACTTATTGAAGGAGATGGGATTTTCAACTGAGCCTCGAGTTGATTATGATCCTAATCAAGTTATATCAAACAGAAGAAAAACTGTGAAGATAAATTCTTTCAAGCATGTAGAGGTTGTTGGGTTGGAAGATGCTGCAAATTGTGATTACTATCCAAAGGAAACTCCTAAAGATACTAATGTGCATGAGGATTCAAGTTCTTATGTAAATCATATTACTTCATTGATGCATGATATTTCTAAGTTGATTTCAGCAGCTGAAAACATTACACCTCTATCTAGTCACTCAGAAAAAACCAACAAGTGAGAGGTTGAGACACCATGGACACTTAAGAGGAGGACATTGCCACGATTCCTAAGAGGCAGAAAATTGAAGCAAAGGGACAACTGGTTCAAAATACAGCAGAAGATGAAAATAACAGGACCTGTTTTTGAGGACAAGGAGTATACCTTTCTTGACACACCAGCTAACTCTACATCACAATTCAAAAACAAGATGGAGTTGTTAGAGAAGTATAAAGAAACAAATGATATGACTTCAGAAGAGACTCTGAATCTGTACACAAAAGTGAGAAATATTTCCAGTCAAGATGCGTCACTTATTGATGTCAGAGACCAAACCCATAACACTTTAAACTTGGAATTAACAACCAATAACAAGGTAGATGAAATGAAGATGGATCTGAGAACATTCTTATCCCAGACATGATTCATTTACACAAATAGACTGGGGATATTTTTCTTATAGCCTTGTTGAAATCTAGATTGAAGTTGTCTAAGTTGGAAATTACTAAGAGAAAAATTGAGAATCAATTGAGACAGGAAAAAGTGGAAAATAAAGCACATCAGACACAAATAAAAAAGCTACAAATAGATCTTCTAGCTGTTGGGAGTCAGGCTGACAAGGGGGTAGGCATGCAAAAACTATTAAATGAATAGGAGAATACCATCTAGTTGCTGAACAAGAAATTAGAAATACCTGCTACTTAGTTGATAGGAGGACCTGAATTAGCTGAGATAGAGAAAGAAAAAGAAAGTATGAAGAATGAGTTGACTAATTGTAAGGCAAAGTTATTAAAGTTTGTTGATAAGGAGAAACAATGGAATAAATACACAAGTTTCGTGATAGAATGTGAAAAGAATTTGAAAGGAAAATATGATGAAATATAGAGGAAGTTACTGGAGAAAGATAAAGATCTTGAAGATAGGATTGCTGCTCCTATAGCTCAATTTAGTGACCATACCATAGTCCAAGCCATGTCACAAGTAAGCTTAAAATACTTAGAATTAGATGGGTTGAAAAATCGAAATAAGACCTTGGAGAACCCGACATTGCAAAGAGAACAAGAAAAGAGGACCTGTGAAGCCAAATCTCAATCTTAGGAGGCCAAATGTCAGGAGCTGAAAATAAAGAATGATAAATCAACGAAACATGTGACAGGTCAAATGCAAGTTCAAGGGGAAAAACATATTATATAGGATGCCATCATAGAAGAAGCAAACAAATTGAGGACCTACCCAGAATATATTTTAGATAAGGAGTTGGTGATACATTCATCTAGACAGGTTTTGACAGTAGTAAGAAAAAAGTTGAATAAGAGACAGGTTGACTACGGTAAAAATGCTATAGATTTTTTTGAATTGTTTGTCAGAGGATTATTTAAAGAAGGAAAATGTCAAGGATATAATCTCAATCATAACATGGGCTAGGAAGGTTGTAAAAAAATATCACCACTTAGACACAGTCCAAGAAAATGTTGATATCTTGGCCCATCAAGTGAAGCTATTTATTGATATGTTTGACCCATTGTTTAAAAAGGGACTCCCTTACTTCTGGCAAGAAAAGGGTGCAATGTTAACTCAAAATGAATACCATGAAAAACTAATTGCACACAGACTAGACCATGCTAATTTTGCTTATATGAACCAATCACTATCTGGGAGGGTAATTGTGGATAAATTAGCTGACAAATTTGAAGTGTTGTTCACATTTAAAGAAGCATGTGCGTAGCTACAAAATTTTTCTTACATGGACCACATAGAGTTACGCATGCTGGAAAAGGAAATGTCCATGCAGGAACTACCATCTCCAGATCAGTGAAAGACAGTCGAGAGTTTCAGATGGACCAAATACACACTGCATGCCCAAGCGTGATGAGGAACAGGTCGAGATGAGTCAACATAAAATCATTGGAACGGTCCTGAACCATCATTTTCATGCCAAGAGATCCAGAGTCCCAACCATTGCATTACCATTTTTATCAAGCATTCTTGATATTCCATATTCCCTGTTTTATGTAGAAATCATGGCGAATTCACCACCTCATAGCGATCAGGATATATGATGATGATTCAAGATTGATTCCCATATTTTGTAACTGAATTTGGCTTTGTTTCGAGGTTGGTATCAAGAACCCAATAGCATTATAAATGTAACCTCTATGGAGGGGTAAAGGGGGATTCAAATTTCATTTTATGAAGCCTCTGTGCTTAGATTGTAGCTTTGTAAACTTTCTTGAAAGTGATAATCGAAAATGTTTCTTTGAGTCTATGAGATTCATCATGGTGTTCCTATTCAGTTTGTTTTTCCTGTTGCATCATTTGCATATGTGTAAATTCCTGCTAATGCTTTCTAGTTGTATGTGAGGAATGTGTTATATTAAGCACTCCTTTCATTAGATATTGCATTCGTAATGTATCTGTAATGATTTGTTTGGGAATTCATCCTTGTTAGATGCTCCATTTATGCCATTTCCCTTATTTGTTGTTCTGCAAAAGGTGTTTTCAAGGGATTCATCTATAGATAGGTGCTCCTTGCTGCATTGGACTTTTTCTCCTTTCTCCTACCACCGCTTAAAGATATTTGGCTGAATATTACACTTACTTTGCCTCAGAATACAAAAGGGAAAATCATTGTTCATTATTTGTTGTAATATCCTTGAATGATTCAGACTATGACTCCATGTCCCAATGGTATTGGATATCTGTTTGTCTCACAATCTTTAAATTTACAAACAAATATGTTCTTATCAGAAATCTATCCTTCTGATTGCTTGTTTAAAGCCAAATATATATGTGAATATTTATGTGACAAAGAGAGATCCCTCTCTGACTGTAAAGGCTAGAGTATAGTATAAATATTGGTTTGAAATGGTTACCCCTGTGACTTTCTACCACAACCATAGGAAAATTATAGGGTGATAACATCTTGGCACCATTGCCAGGGACTAATTGTTGTTATCTCCTTGGGGAAATGACATTGTTTCAGTTATGTGACCTGGTTGAGCAGCCGATCCTAGACACATGATGGTTGTATATGCTCTAGCGACTCCACTCGAAGCCTTTGGAAGGTGACTCCACTTAGAATAACGACCACCCAAAAGCTACACATATTTTCAGAGTTTCTATGGAGACTCTACTAGGGGAGACGAGCTCACTGAAAATACCTGTAGAGGCATGGTGAAAAATGTGTTACTCCACTGTGAATCTTCTCCAAGATATCTTGTCCTTTGTAGTAAAGTTTTCCCTATCCTTTCCTAGGCTGGTCAAAACAGCTTTCCATTGTTTATTGCACTCAAAACAAGCCAATGGGTTCACCCATGTATATCCTTTTTTAAGTATTGAAAATATCCCTTCATCTTGTACATATGAATTTGACCAAGATCCTTCAGTCGAGCCACACAAGCAAACTTATCATCTTGGTAAAACCCCTAATGCTATAGTTGACACTGCATCCTTTTCTGAGCCTCCAGGTAAGGGTCTCCAACCCTCGTCTGATCAATAATTCCCCCCACTCCCTTCTGAATTGGCCTCATTAAACTCTACTTCTACAGGAAATCTTGCTGCCATACCCTTATCTCCCACCACTTTAGAGCTTAAGCAACCTTCATCTTTCAGTGTTACAGTCCTTCATAGCTCTATAGTTCCTCACAACAGATTGACTTTGTTTGTCACTCCAGCTTCAGTTCCTCTTGGGAACTCTGCTATAAACCCAACAGAGGCTAAAAGGTTTTCCCCTATACTTCTCCCTACTATTATTCATGACCTTTCCTAGGGGTACGCCCAAAAAATCAAACAATTTACTAGGGAGAGTGAGTATTCAACTGAAGAACATTTGGGGTGGTTTGTAGACTTGACAAAATTGGAAGAAATAGACCATGAGGATATTAGAGTCAGACTGTTTTCCCAAATCCTTGTTGGAGAGGGAAGAAAATGGTTCACCAATCTTCCATATAAGTCCATTCTGAGCTATCAATATTTGGAGGATTCTTTCAAGAATAAATGTACAGAAAAGAAAGACCCCAAGAAGTGTTTTCCCCAATTCCATTCCATGAATAGGAGGGAGGATGAATCAATTTAGGAGTTCTCGATAGGTTTATGGAAGTATGTAATGCAATCCATGTCCAATTCAAGCCTCCCCTTGGGGCTTCCCAACTCCAATATTCCTAAGCTTTTGATTGTGAATTTACCTTGTGGCCAAGTGAAATAAAATCTGCCTCCTCGGCCTACATGATTAATGATTCACTGGAGGTAGAAATAAACCTGACTGCTGCTAAGAAAAAGGGGAAAGAAGAGGGAGAAAGAAGGAAGGATAGAGAGCTTGAGCAATCCTTTTCCTCTAACTCAGAAGAGGCCAGGATGGACACAATGCTAAAACCCACGGAAGAGTTGATGGAGAGAATCACTATGGACCACAACCCATTTCACATAGAGAATCAAGGGCAACAAAATAGGAATCGGGAATTTTGAATACACCTCCCTCCTCTAAGGGATAAAAGGATCCCTGAAGTTCCTTTGCAGTCTGAATTAAGAGACGAGTCAGAGCCAAAGTTAATGGTGGAAGAAGGACATGTGCATGCTTTTCCAACTCAAATTTCTGCCGAAGAGTTACATGAACATACAAAGCCTTCTCTACTAGTGGAAGATAAAGAGGATAAACAACTAAAGTCTGCTTTGCCTTCCAATACTGCCTTTCATGAAGATTACAATCGGCAAGAGGGAGGTAGTTGTTTGCCATTATTCTTTGACTCATTTCATTTTCTGAAACAAAGGTTAAGAGTTTCTAATCAAACATAGAAAATTGGGGTTATGGATAATGTCATGGCATTTGTAGGAAGGGATAATGAGAAAGGTGACCTAGTAGAATCCACTTTACATTCTAATCTTTCTCTTTATGAGAAAGAAGACGATCACCCTATTGCCATATAGGATGGGTGTTACAATTTGTTTGATGAAGAATGTGATCAACTTGTTACAAACTCTTTCTGTGGTGGTTTTGAAGAAGATTTTGGTCCACCTATATATGACGAATATGAGGATGGATACTTGGAGGGCTAGGGTCCTTAGTGGGATGTCTCTTCATGCTTTTCAAACTCAGAATTTCCATGTCAAGAAGAGTTTATTTCACTTGTTTCTCTTGAAGGAGAAGATGATATTGCTGCTGGAGCACCTAAATGGAATCAAGTCGTTATTTCAGAAATTTTAAACAAGATGGTTGGTGCCCCTTTTGAAGAATGTCATGAAAATTATTTTCAAGGCCATTCTGAAAAGATTTTTGAGCAACATTATTGGGGCAAGCAAAGGACAGAAAAATTTGAAGACTTCCCTGGATTTTATGATCTAGTGGCTGAATATATGGAGCAACCTTGTCATGGAAGGCGCATAATATAATTTTATAAAGGTTTTCATGATCTAGTATCTAGATATGTGGAGAATATTTGCAGTGAGAATGGTGGGTTAGCTATGTGCAATAAAGATCATATTTTCAATCATAACCTTTTACCATTCAATTCTTCCTATTTTTTTATCAAGCATGAGGATAAAACTCGCCCATGGAATCATTTCCTTGATTGGATTCACTGGAAGTCTGATGTTACTTGAGTGGGAATTGATGTTCAGTAAGTAGGGTAGGTAGATGTGAATAATCTCAACTCGGTAATCATTTCTTTTAAGAAATTTTTTTAGTTTGTTTTTAGTATTTGTTTAGTTTCTGTTTTCATAGCACGTTAGGGGGTTTTCGAAGATGATTGGGATCAACCCAATGGATCAGGAACTTGGTCTATGTGGTTCTTTGATACCTCACAGAGAGGATAGCATCCTCGAGTAGGAGCCACTGTTAGCACCTATGCTAAATTTTGGAGATTTCTACATAGGCATCTGCACTAATTCCCCTACAAAGGTCTAGATCAGTTAAAAATGAAGGGGGTATAGGAAAAAAAAATCCGTGCCTTGTGACTTGGAGGCTGCTTGGGAGGATTATCCTAAGCCTAAATTTCAGAATGGATTATCCCATGGTGCGACACGAACAAACATCAAAAAATACTGGAGTTATAACCTTGTATTTGGGTTCAGATATGAAAATCCACTCATAGTTATCCAGTGGTGAAAATGAATGGAGTAGATATATAGCAGAGAAAATCAACGGTTGCTCAAGATTTCACCAAGAAAATATGCGCGTTTGTAAAAGAATCCTGGATTTGGTGGAACAAGGTTAAATGGCATGCAGGATCAACCATCAAATGAATAGGTAGTGTAGATGGATGGATGAGGAAAATCTCACAGAGTAAATATGTGTGGAGAAATGAGGTATGGAGGTATGCAAAATCTGTTATACTTTGCATATTTTAATGTTTATAGATATAATGTTGTCCAAGATCAACGATAGATGGAGATTTTGTGAATCCAACATGCGTAAAGGATAAGTTATATCAAGGATGTGAAACCTTGTAGGGTCCACTTATCCCAATGACCATGATCTTGAGTGGGCCATATCTATGGTGGAGATGAATTTCGAGGCCGTAATGTGGATGAGAAATAAATCATGTCAGGGCTGTGAAATCTCATAGGGCCTGCATAGTTTAACGACTGAGATTTTAGATGGAGGAGATCGAAAGATGAGATATATTTTGCAGCCCAAACATGCATGACAGATAAAACAATTTGAGGCTATGAAATCTTGTAGACTCCGCACCTTTGAACGACGGAGATCATGGCGGAGTTTAGATATACGGTTCAAATTCATTCCACAATGGGAACAAGTGAAAGGTTTAGCAAGATGGTGGATCATGAAATTGGGTAGGTGCCATATCATGTGACGGTTTAGATTTCTCGTAGAAAGGATCTATGACTGTGGGTTGTTTCGCAGTTTAAAGATGCGAGATGGGTAAGAATACAAAAAAGTATAAGAGTACCGTGCACATGAATTTGAGGCATTATTTTATTCTCCATCATCAGAAAGCGAGAGAAAAAACAATGCAGGAGCGTCAAACTCATACAATGTCGTTCGACCACCTGTCAAAATTACCAGGTAGGCCTTTGTCCCTTTTGAAACTATAAAATGGCCCAAGTGAAAAGTATGGAAGTTCAGAGCCTAGAATACCAAAAAGTAGAAGAATATTTTGAGACATAGGTATGTTGAGGTATTTGATACACTTCTGCTAAATGGACCCATTGGTGATGTTAAGGAGAAGATAAGACTGCTTAAAGAACAAGGAATTGATGTAGATAACATTTACGAGTCTTGCTTCCAGTTTTTCACAACCGACCAAACCCTAAATTGTATAGAATTTGTTGCTTGGTGTGCTGATAATTATTCTCTTTCCAAGAGAGTGATTTGTTAGGATTATAATCCTCTCTTTTCCAATTTGGTCAATTATGTATAAATCATAAGTCCTTATAGTCTATATTTAGTCACTAGCACCATTGGGTCCACTTGGCCTAATTGGTTCACATGTACTAGTTACTAGAGTTGAGGCTAACCGCCACTGACGGCACTTGCATGCATTAGTTTAGGAGACTCCTAGACCAATCCCTACAATTTAGGAACCACTAGGAGTGCCGACACCAACCTCCTTTAGTTTAGTTCAGTTGGTGACTAGTCAATATCAGTTAGGAGTTAGTTACATTTAGTTCTATTTAGTTAGCGCTAGCTATGCATGGTTGCATGTTGGTGAGGTGCATTTACTCACCTACCATAGCTAGTTAGACTAGTTTACTGATAATTAAGACTGAATTAGAAACTTGAGTTAGGTTGTTGAATTCCGATAGTGATTTAGACATGTCTAGTTTTCCATGCAGTTAGGTAGAGTCAATAAATTCAAATTCCTCTCTCATGCATTTGAATTGACTGGTTATTAATACCAATGTATTAAATTGTAATTTATTATCCAATTACTTTTGATTAATGAAAGCATTACACAGTTGCAAGCCATTTTCGCACTGTTTCATTCTTCAATTCTGAGAAAAATTGTCTGATCTATCTTGTGAGTTGTGTGTTGATCCACAGATCTATGTGCTCAGTTTTATATGGTATCAGAGCCTCTACATGACAAGGCATTTCTCCTACTACAAATTCATACTTGGATCAATTTTTTTTATAGCAAAATTGCTCCTTCCAGCACTGCACCAGAAGTGGAGAATTTACCACATAAATCCTAAGCAAAGGAATTGTTGATCAAGCTTGCTAGATTAACTAAGTTGGGTGTGAAGAAAATTTCAAAAGTGCAGGTTGTCAACCTTACTTTGTCTGTTTGATTGTGTGATTTACAGGTTTTTCAATCTCCTTCACTGCATTCACTACAACAACATTCAGTCTTCTTCACTGCATTCACTACAACAACACAATGGCCCCTCTTATGGAGCTTCTCACTCCTTTCAAATACCATAAGTGGAATGAGGACATGGAGACACAGATTCACTACAAAAGACTCTACATAGTCACAATGGACACAGAGGTAGAGCAAATTCATTATGTTGACAAAGAAAAATACTGGAATAAGCTTGATGAAGCATATGGATGTCTGTTCCTGTCAATCTCTAGATATCTTCTCTTCCACATAAATGGATTGATTACTCCAAAGGAGGTTGGGATAAGATTTCTTCCTTGTTTGATAAGTAAGAAGACATGAGGATCTATCATCTAGGGAATGAGCTTATTTCTCTTCACCCAGGAAACTTAGAAACTCTGAATGATTTCTTCACCAAATTCAAGCACCTGGTGTTCTAGTTGAAGTTTTGCAAGGTTGAGAAGGAGGATGATCAACTCATCCTTGCCATCCTCTCAAAATTTGGTGCAAACTACTCAGTCTTTGTATCAACCTTTCATTCAGGGAAGCTCACCACACCAAATTGGAATATGCCAACTCTTAATGCCTTCATTGAATCTCTCACCAATGAGCATGACAAGTTGATCAAAATGGGGATCATCCGATCTTCCAAAGATCAAGCATTGGTTGCTGGAGGACCTAAGGCTACGAATGGTAAGGGGAAGCAAAAGAACGAGCCTCATGTGGAGAGAGGGAATTAATATCAGCCCTCGGGTTCAAGGAGAAGCAAGAATAATGGCAAAGGAAAGACCCTTTGTTCCTATCATGGAAGGGGCTTTTATTCAGAAAGCTCATGTATGAGAAGAACACTTGATGAAATGATTATTATTCTAGAGAAACATAACATAACTGTACCTATTGGTGCAAGGATGGCTGACCATGGAGAAGAAACTGAAGAACATGATGAGAGATTCCATGCACTGAAAGCTAGTTGTCCAACAAAACATGCCTTTCTCACCGATTCTGGAGCTTCCAATCATATGGTTGCATCCACAGAATCATTTTCTTCTTTACAGTCTTATGATGGCCCTAGTATTCATATGGGTAATAACAGTCAAATTCAAGCCAAAGGGAAGGGCTCTATCAAGCTTGAACATGGAAAGTTCAAAGATGTGCTTTATGTGCCCTCCTTAGCTGCAAACTTGTTATCTGGATACCAGATGACTCACACTGGCCCTCCAAATCTAGTGATATTTGGTCCTGACTCAGTGGAGATCACAGATATCTCTACTGGGAACATCATAGCGAAGGGTGTTGCAAATCATGCCTCCAAGGCATATGAGTTCTCACACTTCTTGCCATTTTCAGAACCAGTG
This sequence comes from Pseudotsuga menziesii, assembly GCA_001517045.1. Classification (NCBI taxonomy): domain Eukaryota; kingdom Viridiplantae; phylum Streptophyta; class Pinopsida; order Pinales; family Pinaceae; genus Pseudotsuga; species Pseudotsuga menziesii. The sequence continues at coordinate 199,739 of LPNX011153903.1, read as the reverse complement.
CACTCTCAGCTACCACTTGAAAGGGGAGGTAAAAACATTCCATCTACTTCTTTTGTAGTTTCCACTAGTATTGCATAACCAGTTGTATTATTTTATGAGATTGAGAGTCAAGGTGATTCAGATCCAAATCCAGTCCCTACTCCCATGCGAGAAGCTAGGAAGATGATTGGAAATCCATCTGACACATAGAAGACAAAGAACCTTGCACTATGTCATGCAATCGCACCTCCTTCAGAGAGATGCAACAAACTCCCTATGAGATGCTACATGGAAAGGTCTGTTCAGCTACACTTCAAGTCAGAAGAATAGAGTGGATCATACACCTATTCATCCAAAAAGAGGCAAATGTTACATTCCTCCTTCCTTCCATCATCATTTTGGGAGAAGATGGAGAAGTCTACATGCCATGCCCTAGGATACCTATGCACATAACATCATGCATGTTGCTTCACTACACCACAAAGAAGAAGGTTGCAGCAAAGAATTTTTAAGTTTTTCAAACTTGAATCCTAATTCTACCTACTTAGTTAGAGGGGGGGGATTTTATCCCATGTGTTTTTTTCCTCGGTTCCTTGTATTGAGCAGTTAATTTGCTTTAGATTTAATGGGTGCCCTATGGTCTTAGTTACTAGGTCCCACAAATTATCCAAGTTAGCATTTATGGGGGTGTTAGTATTATAATCCTCCCTTTTCCAATTTGGTCAAGTATGTCTAAATCAGGAGTCTTTTCAGTCTATATTTAGTCACTAGCACCATTGGATCCACTTGGCCTAATTGGGACACATGTACCAGTTACTAGAGTGTGGGGAACACTAATTGAGGCTAACTGCCACTGACTGCACTTGCATGCATCAGTTTAGGATCCTCCTAGTCCAATACCTACAATTTAGGAACCACTAGGAGTGCTGACACCAACCTCCTTCAGTTGAGTTCAGTTGGTGACTAGTCAAGCTTAGTTAGGAATTAGTTACATTCTGTTCTAGTTAGTTAGCACTAGATATGCATGGTTGCATGTGGTTGAGGTGCATTTCCTCACCTACCATAGTCAGTTAGACTAGTTGACTGATAATTAAGACTGAATTAGACACTTGAGTTGGGTTGTTGAACTCCGATAGTGATTTAGACATGTCTAGTTGTCCATGCAGTTAGGTAGACTCAATCAATTCAAATTCCTCTCCCATGCATTTGAATTGACTGGTTATTAATACCAGTGTATTACATTGTAATTAATTATCCAATTACTTTTGATTAGTGAAAGAATTACATAGTTGTAAGCCATTTTTGCACTGTTTCATTCTTCAATTATGAGCAAAATTGTCTGATCTATATTGTGAGTTGTGTGTTGATCCATAGATCTATGTGCTCAACTTTATATGATTATGGACATTACTAGATCCACAGTACTATTCCCTATCATTCCTTTAGCTATTAGAAAAACCCTGTCAATCCCTGGGGATTTTACCCTAAAATCCCAGGATTATAAAGAAGAGTCTATAGTTCAATGTTTTAGAGTCTTTCGTAGAAAAGAAACAAGAATTTTTCAAGAAATGTTTCAAACCTAATATAAATATATTAGACCAACTGTTTCCAATTGATTCCAGCCTATTCAATGAAGAAACCCAGTGCGTTGTTACTCTATTGAGTCAGTTCTTAGGTCTAGACACTGTCAAGTACATTACTAAGCCCCTCATGAGTTTACTTTTTGTCTTGAGTACCTATCCAATTGATTCAAATGAGCCAAGCCAAGCAATGCATGTTTCATGTCTTAATTTTGATGAGTTACTAGCTAAGAATATTCATTCTTAGATAATGGACTTCGGTAGGACCAAAATATTTAGGTTTCAATCTTATTTGCTGAAGATGTTCCTTTCTGTCGATGAGGAGAATTTACAGTTATCAGAAATGGTATTGAATGAGGAAATGAGTAAGGATTACATAAAATTTATGAAATTCCTCATGTTAGAGATATACAATGATATTTTTTAGAAGAGGCTTCCCAGAGTATTACCAGAGATGAGATCTATTTTGCAGCTCTCTACAGATAGCAGGATAGGTGATTGGTTCTTATTTGAGAATGGAACGGTGATCAGATTGTATGGATTTACTCATCCACCATATATGTTTCCAGCCTTCTTAACCCCTAGAGTGTTCTCCATGGAGTTCATCAGGAAGAAGTTAATAGTAGAAATGAAGCACTCCTTAAAATTCAAAAAGTCTACTAAAGTTAAGTATCCCCGGGTGGTAGGGCCTTTTACCATAAAAACTAAAACCGCTTTACCAATGATTGAGAACTTATTGAAGGATATGTGTTTTTAAACTGAGCCTACAGTTTATTATGATCGTCATCAGGTTATCTAAAACAAAATAAAAGTTGTGAAGAGAAAGCATTTCAAGCATGTAGAGGTTGTTGTGTTGGAAGATGCTGCCAATTGGAATGGCTATCCAATGGAGACTCCCAAAGATACTGATGTGAAGGAGGATTCAAGTTCTTCTGTAAATAATTTACTTCATCGATGCTTGATATTTCTAAGCTGATTTCAGCAGCTGAAAACATTACACCTATGGCCAGTCACTCAGAAAAAACCAATAAATGAGAGGGTTCGAATGCCATGGACAGTGAAGAGGAGGAAACTACCAGGACTCCTAAGAGGCATAAGATTGAAGAAGAGGGACAACTGGTCCAAAATACATCAGAAGATGAAGGAAATCAGGAGAGGAAAATAATAGGACCTATTTTTGAGGTCAAGGAGTATGTCTTTGCCGACACACCAATTGACTTTACATCACAATTCAGGAATGAGATGGAGTTGTTGGAGAAGTATAAAGAAACAAAGGATATGACTTCAGAAGAGACTTTGAAGCTGTATGCAGAAGTGATAAATATTTCTAGTCAAGATGTGTCACTTATTGTTGTCAGACACCAAGTCCATAACACTTTAAACTTGGCATTAACAACCAATAACAAGGTTGTTGAAACTTGAAATGAATATGGATCTGGAGAACATTCCTATCCCAAACATTATTCATTTACACAAACAGACTGGGGATATTTTGTTTATAGCCTTGTTGAAACCCACATTGAAGTTTTCTAAGATGGAAATACTAAGAGAAAATTTGAGAATCAACTGAGACAAGAAAAGGTAGAAAATAAAGCACATCAGACACAAATAAAAAAGCTGCAAACAGATCTTCGAGCTACTGGGATTCAGGTTGACAAGGGAGCATGCATGCAAAAACTATTAAATGAATAGGAGAATACCATCCATTTGCTAAAATAGAAATTAAAAATACCTGCTACTCAGTTGATAGGAGGACCTGAATTAGCTGAGGTAGAGAAAGAAAAAGAAAGTCTGAAGAATGAGTTGATTGATTGTAAGGAAAAATTATTAAACTTTGTTGATAAGGAGAAACAATGGCATAAAGACATGACTTTGGTGGTATAAAGTGAAAATACTTTGAAAGGAAAATATGATGAAACAAAGAGGAAGTTAGAGGAGAAATAGAAAGAGATTGAAGATAGGATTACTGCTCCTGTAGCTCAATCCAATGAACAGACCATAGTCCAAGCCATGTCTCTGGTAAGCTTAAAATACGTAGAATTAATTGGGTTGAAAAATGGGAGAACATGGCATTGCAAAGATAACAAGAAAAGAGGACCTGGGAAGCCAAATATCAAGCTTGGGAGGCCAAATGTTAGGAGCTTAAAACAAAGAATGATAAATTAACAAAACATCTGACAGGTCAACTGCAAGTTCAAGGGACCAAACATATTATATGGGATGCCTTCATAGAAGAAGCAAACAAATTTAGGCCCCACCTGGACTATATTTTATATAAGGAATTGGTGATACATTCATAAAGACAGGTTTTGATAGTAGCAAGAGAAAAGTTGAATAAGAGACCATTTGACTATGCTAAATATGCTAGAGTCCCAGCCGTTGCATTACCATTTTTATCAAGCATGCTCGATATTCCATATGCCCTGTTTTATGTAGAAATCATGGCGAATGCACCAGGTCATAGTGGTCAATATATACGATGATGATTCGGGATAGATTCCCATTTCTTGTAACCAAATTTGGCTCTGTTCGAGGTTGGTATCGAGATCCCAATAGCATTATAAATGTAACCTCTACGGAGGAGTAAAGGGGGATTCGACTTTCATTTTTTGAATCCTCTGTGCTTGGATTGTAGCATTTTAACCTTTCTTGGAAGTGATAATGGAAAATGTTTCTCTGAGTCTATGAGATTTATCACAGTGTTCCTATTTAGTTTGTGTTTCCTGTTGCATCATTTGCATATGTGTAAATTCCTGCTAATGCTTTCTAGTTTTATGTGAGGAATTCATTTTATTAAGTGCTCTTTTCAACATATATTGCATTCGTAATATGTTAGTAATGATTTGTTGTGGAATTCATCCTTGTTAGATGCTCCATTTATGTCATTTCCCTTATTTGTTGTTTTGCTAAAGGTGTTTTCAAGGGATTCATTTGTAGATAGGCGCCCCTTGCTGCACTGGATTTTTCTCCTTTCTCCTACCACCGCTTAAAGATATTTGGATGAATATTACACTTACTTTACCTTAGAATACACAAGGGAAAATCATTGTTCATTATTTGCTATAATATCCTTGAATTATTCAGACTGTGACTCCATGGCCCAATGGTATTGGATATCTGTCTGTCTTACAATCTTTAAATTTACAAAAAATCTGTTCTCATCAGATAGTATAGCCTTCTGAATGCTTGTTTAAAGCCAAATGTATATGTGAATATTTCTGTCACAAAGAGAGAGCACTCTTTGACTGTAAATGCTAGAGTACAGTCTAAATATTGGTTTGAAATGGTTATCCATGTGACTTCCTACCATAACCATAGGAAAATTACAGGGTGATAACACCTCCCTTTCCTGGGTTAATCTAGACCTCCACTTGATAAGTCAGGGAGCGGTACATCCTTGGATTTGAGATGGAAATAGATGGATGGGGAATTTGAGCTGGAGGGGCAAGTGTTTTTGGTGGGGGGTTTTGAATGGGGGTGGAAGAAGTTGGAATCATGCCGACATAAGGGGGAGGCAGGGGTTCTAGAGATGAAAGCCGGAGGGTGTTATGGGAGAGGTTTGGGGACTTTGATTCTTCATTGCAAAGGATTTGAGAGTCGACAGAGAGTGCATGAAATTAATATTCCATATATGAATTAGGGGGAAGTGTGTCAAGAATATTACCTGGAGCAAGAGGTGGTTCTGCTTGTGGTTGCAACTTGCCTTCTAGTTGAGCTTGTTCTACACTTTGAAGAGGATCCTCATGCTGCAAGAATGGTAGGGGTTCCTTTTGGATTATAGCTGATCCTAGAACAATCCATGTTCTAAAATAATATCCATCCTTCTCTAATATTTTCCCTTCCAGTTCAACAGGTCTTTTCCTCGATTTCTCAAAAGAGATTTTAAAAGTGAGATGACATTGTTTTTCCACGTGTCCATATTGGTGACACCTGTGGCAACGGAATAGTATTTCTTCGTAGTCCAATTTCTACCTTCTCTTCCTTTGGCCCTAGATGAAGTTCAATTTTTCTCTCAAGCTGGTTCTGACATTTAGGGAAACCATTATTCTTTCCACATACATTCTCCTGATTTGCTCAAATGACATGTCTGCATCGATGAATACCCTTAGGGAGTTCCCTATGTCCCTGAAGGACTCCCAGTTCTAGAATTCCCATGGTAACCCTGGTAGGTGGACCCAGATTAGGATGTCATCAAATTTTTATGTATCCACGTCGAACATTGGGATCCAATATTTGAAGAGGATAGGTGTAGGGCAGAAGCTCCAGGGTTTATGTAGAATTTTGTTCATGTCCTTCTTGGATTTAAGATTGAAGATGAACCATCCCCATGGAAGGAGCAGGGTTTTCGGTAAGTAACTCATAAAAAATTCACGATTTAATTTCTCCCATTTCTCTAATGTGTCTCTTCTTGGGTAATTTCCTCTTATCTGCCCCACCAAGGTTGTTTCAACCATCTCTAGGGTTTGGGCCACTGAGACATTTTCCTGCAAACTAGGTTTAGGAGTTCCTTCGAGTGCTTTAGGAACTTAGGCTTCTTTTTCCTCTGTGATGGGTCCTCTAGTGAGATGTGAGGGAAATAAGGCTTTCCCTGGTCTGGACCTGCTACTAGGTATAGTGAGCCCCGTTTCTCATTAATTTGCAGAAAGGAAGCGATAAACCCTTCTGGAATGTGGGTCGAGAGAGTGTCTAGAGATGCCTGTTGTGCAAAATACCAACCTATATCTAGCCACTCCCTATCTAAGGGGGGTTCTATGTTGAAATAAGGTTCTAGGTTTTCCACTGAGATTGTTTGAGCCTCAGCGTGGAGAAAAACATGCTCAAAGTGTTCTAGCTGAAATTTTGTGGGCAAGGGTTCACGGTCCGTCTACGGACTTGTTTCAAAAAGAAAAAGAGTCACTCCACCTAGGTTTTGAGCTAGCATTCTGTAGACCATCTCCTTGGGGAAAAATTCTTCGCACTACGATGGTCTTTTACCGGCTCCTTCTGTTCCCATAACTGCTTCATTCTTGCCGGACCCAGTTGTCGAGGCTGTTAGAGCTATTGGTTCCATCGACTCTAACGGTGGTACTTCTGTTAAACAGGGTGAGATATAAAAAAATGCATTTTCCCTTTAGGGGGTCTTTTGTGTAATCCACCGTCTCCTCCATGTACTCGCCATGTTCGCCAGGTGTCACTAAATCCGCGCTCTGCATTCCGAGTCTGTGTTGGGGAGGGAGGTGGTCGCTTTTGAAGCCTTAAAAATTTAAAAGACCTTGCCATCCCTGCTCCTTCTCAGCCCTTTGTATTATGTATATATGAGTATTTTTATCTAAATTTACAAGTACTTTGTTGGCAAGGGAATTAAGATTAAAATTCCTTAGCAGTCACTACAGAGTCATGCAATATGTCCCTTGGGAGGGTGCAATCTTGTTCCATTTAATTGACCACAAAATTTCCAAAATCCCTATTCTTGGTACAATTCATTTCCCTTCTAAATATTCGCCCATTCACAGTTAAATTAATAAAGTTAGTCATTTGTTTCCTACTCTAAAATCAATGTGTAGGAGATTGAATTTTTAAATGGAATTAATGTGCATGAGACAAATTTAATGGAAAATTTTTCTTATCAAAAGGATTATTTAAGAATAATGCACTGGAGGTTGAATTATTTGGCCCTCTTGCCTAAGGTTCAATCTATTCCACAAAACAAGAAGGCTTTCCAGGGATTCTAACTGCATATTCGGTAATAAATGCACCTAACTCTCAAATCATATCATGGGTCCATAAACCCAAAGTAATTTTATTAATTGTATGGTCAAAATGCAAAGTGGTCCATGACATCTTAGGTTGACCCCAACTAAAAATGGTCTAGAGCGAAGATAGACATAGATTTCTTATGACACTTTTATTGTTTCTCAGAGAAGTGAATGGTTGGGTCCTATATGTAGATGTATACGAATGTGTGTGTGTATGCATGCGTGTGAGGGTGTGTGTGTGTGTGTGTGTGTGTGTGTGTGTGTGTGTGTGCATGCTTTGGCAAGCCAAACATTATCTATCAGTTGGGAGTTCCCTTATCTTTTTGTTGGAATATTTTTGCTCTGTACTTTGTCCCGTAATATTTACCATAGCTCTTTTATTATTCCCTAGGCACTACTAACATGCCTACCCACCAAACCAAATAACATGCACTCCATTTCTTGATTGCTTTGATCAGGATTTGGGTATGGATTTCCTATCGACTAATCCAAATTTTTTATTGGATGCAAAATCTATAACCAAGAGTGGAGTGATGCCTTACAATTGTGGTTCATTCATAAGAGCCTAAAAGCACTATGCAAATTCCAATAATATAATTTGGGTAGTGTTAGTGCCAGAAATTGTTCCCAGACTACGAGAGAACAAGCCAACACAATCTCAATAAACATAATTAAGTAAAATAGGTTTTTCTAGGGTTTTGGTTGTAAAGTTTGTAGATAAGAGGGCAGAAACTTCATGAAACCAAAGCAAACACTAAATCATGACCATTTGAAGGACTAAGATGCATAATATATAGAATATAATCCAAACACAATAATCACAGTACTGAGTTCCACCCACAGTTAACAAGCATTTCGTGCATAAAAATCTTAAACAGGAAATGAGTATACTAACTGAGTGATTAACACAAATCAGAAATGAAACCAGTCAATAGTCTAAAAGGGCTTATAATTGCATATATTTCATTATATAGTCATCAAAAACACATAAGAGTTTTTACACTTAGCTCATAAACCACATCCTGATAGCCTCCCCTTGCAACAAAAATCGAACCCTTGGTCCTTTCCCAGACTTACATTTATCTTGTTCCTTCAAAAACAGTTACATAACTAATCCAAAACTACTTTTAGGTCATCTATCAAATTGTTCAATATAAACTATCATTATACAAAAATGAAATAACTTTCTCAAACTAACTAATAACTACTCTTCTTAAAGTGCTTTTACAAATCTTTTGTTTCCTCTACTAAAAGAGAAATTCCCTCTAAAGCCTGGGCTTTCCTTCTGGCCTTCTAGTGATCTGCTTCCAATTCTGCAACTCTTCTTGTCAACTCTTCATTCTGCTATGTCAGATCCTGAATAGTTTGCTTTAGTTCTGTAAACTGGTTCTATGTATGTCTTTTTCTTTTTAAAGCTTCTTTAGAAACTGAAATCAACTCCTGATAATGATGACTATTTACTTCTTCCAGATCTTCTCTTAGTATTTTATTTGCAGTCACTAATCCTTCATTGCTTTCATGTAGGTACTCAATTTGATTATTGTATTGCTTAATACTCCTTTGCAAATTTTCATTTTCAGAATCCATGTATTTTGCTTCTAACCGTTACTGCACTCCTTCAGGTATCTAAGGGATTTTTAGCTTCCTAAAAATTTCTTCATCTTCTTCCATATGCTTTGTCAAGGTCATTGGAATTTCTGAATACTCTTCAGCTTCAATACTACACTTAACTGATTTCTCAGTCACCTCTCCTTTATCTATACAAGAACTCTTCAAATCATTTTGATGTTGTTCTAGAATCATCTTCTCTCGAACCTCCATGAATATTTCTGAGATCTTGGTATCAGTGAACACTGGTTTATCTTTTGAAACTATTTGTTTTTTACCCTTCATAACCTTTTGTTTTCATCTTCACTGTATTCTAATTTCTCCTGAGATGATGAATCTTCAATTATTGCAATTTTCTTTTTAGCCAGTTTAGGATTTAGCAGCTTCTTCATATTTAACCTGAGTTTGTTCTTTGGCCTTGCCTTGGGCCTCCAAACTGATCCAACCTCTCCTAATATTTTCAAAGCTTTCCCTTGATGTGTAGTTGAAGCCAGTGCAACAAACTTCATTTTATTCCTTCGTGACACTGTCTTTTCTTCAGAATGGGTATGTATCTCTTATTTAGAATGAACCCTAGCTTCATCAAATAAATATTTTTCTTCTTCTTCAGAGAGTACTGTAATAGGGACTTGTTCCTATCCCTTCACATCTTCATTTACAATTTGGTTCAATTCTTCAAGAAGAGCATCTTCTACAGGCTCAATTTCCTTCTCTTCTAACTTTGAAACTTTGTTTTATTCAACATTAATTTGATGTTCAATTTCAATGTTTTCATCTTCTTGGTTCGAAGATTTTTTTGGTTCACCACCTTCTTTGTCTTTGAATATGATTTTCCTTTTAAGTTTCTTGATCAAATTCTGACCTTTATCTAATTGTCTCTTCTGAGACTGCTATTCCTTCTCTGTTTGGAAACCAGACCAAAATAGGAAATATTCCCATGTCTTCTCTCTTTTCTGAAGTACGGTGCTTATAACTATTTTAATAAGCCCATGATGAAACACTGATTGTTTGGTGTGATCCTGATGTTCTTTCACTCTGCTTGACATCTTCTGTAAACTTTTCAAGAAGAAGAATGGGAGATTCATTTTGGATTCATGACTGAGATGTTGAAGGAATCTAAAATGATACTTAAACACAAAAGCAAATCTCCCTTCACAAGTGATATATCTTTGTAGGATTTTGATAGGTTCTATCCATTGTGGTTTAAAATTTTGAATAGGTACTCCCTTTCCCCAATCTGCTACTACATCTGGAAGTAGATATCTCTGAGCATCAAAAGTGAAAGGAACTTTTTTGAACCAGAATTCACCCTCATCTAAAATTCTTGTTGCTTCTGCTAACAATTCCCTGGTCAGTTTAAACTTCAAAGTATCAAAAGACACTATATCCTTATCCAAATATTGAGCAAATTTATAAGAGACTTCTGAGTGATAGCCATCAATCCTTTCAAAAAACACTAACCACCCTGCTTTTGCAAACAGTTTTGCACAATTTGGAAAAGTTTGAACCCAGCTCATGTCTGAAGGTTCTGCTCTATTAGTCTTACCACTTCAGTTCATTTTGAACAATTGTCAAATAACTTATGTCAGTAAAACAAACTCTAAATTTCTTCAAGTCTTGACAATCTGGCAGACAATGTTGTATGGGGAAACCTAAAACCCTAAACTAAACTCTCTCCTTTAAACTAATAAATACTTTAATTCTATTGACAGATAATTCATCATTCAGTATGAATTAGGTTTATAAACTGATAATCTTCAATAAATTCTATCATTAGTCCTCTGCTTATAAAAACCCCAAATTTATGAACTTTTGTAACGATTCACAGTCTACCTGTCAAAGTGATGAATCCAGGTGCTGTAATCCTGTTTTCTTGACTGTCAGGTGTCCAATTGCATTCCTCAATATTCTATGACCACTTCGATAACTCCAAATGACCACTCCTCAAAGCCCTAGTTTTTCGCCCTGTTTCAAAATTTGATTACAGATTGTTGATTCTTCGCCACGAACTTCATATGCTCTACGTGCACTTCAGGGGATATGAGATTCAAGGCGCATTTGTCTCATTATGTTCAACCATCATTATTCCATAACTCTGCAACAGACCACCGCGACTCACCCTCATGATGATTTGCTTTGACATATTCACACCTGTCACAATGATAATTCTAGAGGAAACATGTATCAAACCCATCAACCAGTATGAATGACATCCCATGTGTGAGAATTTCAAAAAATATGACCCAAAAATGATGATTTTTGAACTGCGCAACTTTCTTGTAGCGCATGTGTGCAATTTTTTCGGGCTTGCGCTACAAGAAAGTCTACTTTAACGATTTTCAAAAATAAAACTCATGATAATGGTTTAACCTTGGTTCAAGAACCTTAATCAAGATGTTATGTTATTTTTTAAGACCTTTTAATCCATATAAGCATTCTATAAGCCCTCTAACTATGAATTATAATAAATCAAACCAAAATTTTAAAAAATAAAATTAAGAAATCATATAAACATGAAAAATAAAGGAAAAAGATGCAAACTATCCTAAGAAACAAAATTTTCTAGGAGAAATGAATAAAACCAAGCTTCAAAACATAAACAAATGCTTTAAAAGATGGAAAACAAAAACAGGCCCTAACATCTGGCTCCTGCTGCGGGATGAAGTCCTCCCTGTGAGGCTTCAAGAACCTGTAGACTAGTGCCTTCTGTGCTGCTTCCTGCTAGTCTGCAAAATTTTCATTGGGTTATGGAGTCCTTATTCTGTTATTCACACCGTTATATACAATGAAAGTCCAGTATCCATCTCAAAATCTGTAAAAATGCTTGAGGAATCGTCCATTAACTGGATTAGACAATTCCTCACCCTCCAAAGTCTGTAGTACAAAAGTATTATTTTCTAGAATCTTCGATACTATGAAAGGACCAAACCAAAGGTTATCAAACTTGCCATGCTTTCCTTTTTGCTCCTTCCTAGCATCCCATCTCAAGATCATATCTCCTACTGAAAAAAGTATTCTCTTTGATCTTTCTATCAAATCTTTCTTTGATCTTTAACCTGTACAGTTGAGCCTTTTCTTCCACTGTTTCTCATTTCTGATGTAACTCTATCAGTGCATAAATTATTCTTTGCATATCATTAGGTTCTTCCTAACAATCTTGAAAAAAATTCATCACTGGGATACCCAACTGAATAGGAAAAACTGCATCAGTACCATATACTAATTGGAAAGGAGAGGTTCCAATTACTTTTTTAACTGTTATTCTATCTGCCCATAATGCATATTTTAACATTGAATCCCATGATTGTTTATTCTTCTTCAATAACTTCCTGATACTATGAATGATATTCTTATTAGATGACTCAACTAACCCATTTCCCTGAGGATAATAAGGTGTTGAGTGTTTCAACATAATCCCATTCTTTTCACAAAATGACCCCATGGCCTTAGATTTAAAAGCTTTAGCATTATCACTCAATAATTTCTGAGGACATCCAAATCTACTGAGAATATTTTCTTCAATAAAATCTATGATCACCTTATCTGTTGCATTTCTTGTGGGAATAGCTTCTACCCATTTAGTAAAGAAATATGTAGCAGTCAAAATCTACTTATGCTGCCTTGAAGAAGATGGATCTATCTCTCCTATGAAGTCCAAACCCCATTGCTGAAAAGGGGCATTAACTGCAATTGACTTTAATGGTAATGACAGCAAATTTTGCTTACTAGCAATTTTTTGACAAGGGATACATGCTCTTACCTGTTGATATACATCCGAAAATAAAGAGGGCCAATAGTATCCAGCTCTTAGAATTTTATATGATGTTGCCATGTCCCCCACAAGCACCTTCATGTGATTCAGATATTACTTCTCCAATTTCTGGTTTATCCAAACATCTAAGTAAAATACCTCCTGGATCTTTCCAAAATAGTTGTTGTTCTATCAAACAATATTTAGTAGTTTTCAACTTTAATGACCTAGCAACTTTCTTGTCTAAATGTTCTGTACATTGCAAATACAAAAGAAAGTGTACAATATCTTCATACCATGTGGATTCTGCATAGTGGTCCATAATCTTTTCTTTCTCCTGCTCTGCTTGAATTTCTTCCTATGCTGGTTGTTCTGCCATGAGATGTAGACCTAAAGCTTGGCAATTTGAATCAGCTGAAAATTTAGCTAAACCTTGTCCCTTTACTAGCTTTGTAGGTCTAATATCCACATCATATTCCATTATTTTTGCAATCCACTTCCCTCTTTTTCCCTCACTATCGGGCTGAGTCAAAACATCTTTAATAGCAACATTAGGAACATAAGCAATAACCTTGGAATGCAAAACATAAATTCTGAAAAACTTCAATTCTTTTACCAATGAGTAAGCCTGCATCTCTAAAATGTTGTATTTTAACTCTGAATCTCTGGGAGTCTTGCTGAAAAATGCAATTGGTTGTTCAAGACCATCCTTATTCTTCTGTAATAAAACAACAACCAATGTGTCTTCAGATGCAAAAGAAAAAGTTAAAAATTCCATTGTAAAATCAGGACTTACTAATACTGGAGCTTCCGTAAGAGCCACCTTAATATTTTCAAATGAGTTTTTTTCTTTTGTAGTCCACTTGACCTCTTGTTCTTTCTTCAACATAGTTGTAATTGGTTTGATGGTTTCATCAAATTTTGGTATGAACCAACGCAGAAAATTGATTTTACCAATAAAATATTGTACATCCTTCTTGCTCCTTGGTAAGCTTATTTTCAGTATTTCTTTCACCCTTTCTGGATCAATCCTTATGCCATCAGCTGAAACTAAATGACCCAATAACTTACCTTCTTGTACAACAAAATGTGATTTCTTTGGATTGAGAGATAAACCATATTTCCTTCATTTCAGAAAAGTTTGTTTTAAGTGTTTTAGATGCTGATCATCTGATTGTGAAAAGACGGTAATATCATCTAAGTAAATCACTACAAACTTATCTCTTTCCCCTACAAAGGCTGTGTCCATAGCTCTTTGAAAAGTAGCTCCAGCATTCATTAATCCAAAAGGCATTTTATCATACATGAAAGTACCCCAGGGAGTAGTAAAAGTTGTTTTTTCTTTATCATCAGGATGCATGGCAATTTGATTATATCCTAAAAAACCATAAACCATAGAAATTCTTTGTGCACCAACTACCTTCTGCAATATTTGTTCTATTTTTGGCAAAGGGTAATTATCCTTCAATGAAGACCTATTCATATTTCGAAAATCAACACACAGTCTGATCTCACCATTCTTTTTCCTAATAGGAACTAAATTGGCTACCCATGAAGAATATCTGAGGGGAACAATGATCTTAACATCTAATAACTTTTTCACCTCCTTTTCTATAATAGGAAACAAAGCTGGATTTATCCTCCTTAATTTCTATCCGAAAGGTTTAACATTCGGTTTTAAAGGCACTTTATGCTGTATAATTCCAGTATCATATGTCTTCAAATCTTCATATGACCAAGCAAAAACATCAACATACTCTATTAACAACTTAATGTACCTGTTTCTCTGCTCTGCTGTGAGTGCTTTTGAAATATTCACCATTCTAGGATGTTCAGGGGTGCCAATATTACAGTTCACTACATTTTCTTCTGAAGACTGTACAACATGTTTTAAAGGTGTATCATCTTTTGAAAATATCCTCTCTAAAGGCACCAAACCCTTAGGAATGAAATTACTTTTAAGTTCAATAATCTTGTGACCTGTAATTTCATTTTCTGCAATACCTTCAAACTCTTCAACCTCATCATCTTGTTCTTGATCAATTAAGGAATTGGAAAACTCACCTGTCAGCTCTAAAACCCTTTTTATTTCAATATCATCTTCAAAAACTTTCCACTACTTTACATTATCATGCACAAAAGGTCTGTACCTAACCTTAATAGGATACTTTAGCTGTGTTGTTTTGGGAATCCTCAAATGTGTGGCTGCTGGGGAAAGAGAATCAACAGTTTGGTTATGATCCCTAGGAATATAAGTGATATTAAAAGCCACAAAATAAATGTCTATCATATCCCATACTTCATTACGGTACACTTTCAGCAAATCTGGTTTTACTTGATAGTTGTTCCTCACCTGCTGAACAACCAACTCAAAGTCGCCATACACAGAAATCTGTTGAATTCCTAAATCTTTTGTAGCTTTCAAACCTAACAGCAAAGCTTCATATTCTGCAGTATTATTGATGGTAATAAATTCCAATTTATACATTAACCTTACTACTTCACCACCAGGATATATTAGAAGAACCCCTGTTCCAGCACCCTCCTTACATGATGATCCATCCAAATACATTTGCCAAAGTTCATCTTCTTGTTCCCTAGTGTATTTGACTGGCTTTTCTTTTTCAACCTATAATAAACCAGTAGTATCATTATCATCACTAAAATGCAACATACAAGTACCCAAATCCTTCTCAACAACATACAAGGGATGATTTGTAGGGTTCTTGTCATCAGTCATATATCTATTGATTTGTATTTCCCTTCAGTATATTTGAAACTAATATATTAGACTCCACTTCTAATGCTGACTCCTGCATGTTAAGTAAAGTAACAGGTCTTCTTTCTCTCAAGAGTAGGGAAAACTCATGATCAAAAGCATTGGCGTAAGTGAGTTTTGCAGAAGTTTCGTAAGGTTTAATCTCTGCAGGGATTCTGCCATACATTTTATTGAATCTCTTCGAAAAATCAGCTATGGTTTCATCCTTCTTTCTTCTAAGGGCTCCAAACTCAGTAATGTAATATGTGTGATCTTTAGTATCACCCCACTGTCTCATGAAAAGATACTGAATCTCTTCTATTATAGTAATAAAATTTGCAGGTAACTCTCTGAACCATTTTCTAACCTCTCCATCAAGACTCTGTATGAACGTCCTCATCCACACATCCTTTACCTCAATATTCTGATTATCAGCATAGCTGAGAAATGCATCCCAATGCTCCTTAGCTGTGGTTCACCTTGTACATTAAACCTAGGCAAGTATTTTTGGTAATCACCCCCAGGAAGTGCATTCAAAGGCTGAGGCAAAACTAAAGGTGCATACCTAGCTGCCACCATTCGGTCCATCATGTCTAATGGCTGATTTTGGGCTGCCATATTTAAGTTGACTGGTTTAGGTGATGAAAAGACTTGGCTATAACCTGGATGGAATGGATTTTTACCAACCTTGAGGTGAAATAAAGGGATTTTTCTAGGAGATATAGTCTTTTCCCTCTTCAAAGATTGAAGATCAGTAAAAACTTGAAAATTACTAACAGGGATTGTAGGCTTCAACCAAGATGAATTTTCTTCTTCTTCCTTCAAAACAAAAAAAGGTGATGAAATATATAACTGATCAGGGTTACATATGGCTGGTGATGACTGAGACATTCTGATTTTCCTAGCTGTTTTCAATATATATTCTGGGTCTGAGACACCCAGTTGTAAAGGTGAACTAGGTATACTTCTTGTTCCAACTCCCTTAGTAGCCACTGTGAAATATTGGTGAAAAGTAGTCTTTAAAATTTGTTGGTTTAAGTTCACCTCTCAAAACCAATGAAATGATGAGTATCCCAAGGAAAATAGGTTTTCAACTTCGTCCCCGACAATAGTGACAAAGATGTTAGTGCCAAAAATTGTTCCCAGACTACGAGAGAACAAGCCAACACAATCTCAATAAACACAATTAAGTAAAATAGGTTTTCTAGGGTTTTGGTTGTAAAGTTTGTAGACAAGAGGGAAGAAACTTCATGACACCAAAGCAAACACTAAATCACGAGCATTTGAAGGACTGACATGCATAATATATAGAATATAAACCAAACACAATAATCACAGTACTGAGTTCCACCCACAGTTAACAAGCATTTCATGCATAAAATCCTTAAACAGGAAATGAGTATACTAACTGAGTGATTAACACAAATCAGAAATGAAACCAGTCAATAGTCTAAAAGGGCTTATAATTGCATATATTTCATAATTCAATCATCAAAAACACATAAGAGTTTTTACACTTAGCTCATAAACCACAGCCTAATAGCCTCCCCTTGCAACAAAAATCGAACCCTTGGTCCTTTCCAAGACTTACATTTATTTTGTTCCTTCAAAAACGGTTACATAACTAATCCAAAACTACTTTTAGGTCATCTATCGAATTGTTCAATATAAACTATCATTATACAAAAATGAAATAACTTTTTCAAACTAACTAATAACCGGTCTTCTTAAAGTACTTTTACAAATCTTTTGTTGCCTCTGCTAAAAGAGCAATTCCCTCTAAAGCCTGGGCTTTCCTTCTGGCCTTCTGGTGATCTGCCTCCAATTCTGCAACTCTTCTTGTCAACTCTTCATTCTACTGTGTTAGCTCCTGAATAGTTTGCTTTAGTTCTGTAAACTGGTTCTCTGTATGTCTTTTTCTTTTTAAAGCTTCTTTAGAAACTAAAATCAACTCATGATAGTGACTATTTACTTCTTCCAAATCTTCTATCAGTCTTTTATTTGCAGTCACTAATCCTTCATTGCTTTCATGCAGGTACTCAATTTGATGATTGTATTGCTTAATACTCCTTCGCAAATTTTCATTTTCAGAATCCATGTATTTTCCTTCCAACACTGACTACACTCCTTCAGGTATCCAAGGGATTTTTAGCTTCCTAAAAATTTCTTCATCTTCTTCCATATGCTCTGTCAAGGTCATTCAAATTTCTGGATACTCTTCAACTTCAATACTGCACTTAACTGATTTCTCAGTCACCTCTCCTTTCTCTATACAAGAACTCTTCAAATCATTTTGATGTGGTTCCGGAATCATCTTCTCTCAAACCTCCATGAATATTTCTGAGATATCGGTATGAGTGAACACTAATTTATCTTCTGAAACTATTTGTTTTTTACCCTTCATAACCTTTTTGTTTTCATCTTCACTGTCTTATAATTTCTTCTGAGATGATGAATCTTCAATTATTGTAATCTTCTTTTCAGCCAGTTTAGGGTTTAGCATCTTCTTCATATTTAACCTGAGTTTGTTTTTTGGCCTTGTCTTGGGCCTCCAAACTGCTTCAACCTCTCCTAACATTTTGAAATCTTTCCCTTGATGTGTAATTGAAGCGAGTTCAACAACCTTCATTTTCTTCCTTTGTGACACTGTATTTTCTTCAAAATGGGTATGTATCTCTTGTTTAGAATGAACCATAGCTTCATCAGATAAATATTTTTCTTCTTCTTCAGAGAGTACTGTAATAGGGACTTGTTCCTGTCCCTTCACATCTTCATTTACAATTTGGTTTAGTTCTTTAGGAAGAACATATTCTACAGGCTCAATTTCCTTCTCTTCTGACTTTGAAACTTTGTTTTCTTCAACATTAATTTGCTGTTCAATTTCAATGTTTTCATCTTCTTGGTTCGAAGATTTTTCTAGTTCACTGCCTTCTTCATCTTTGACTGTGATTTTCCTTTTAAGTTTCTTGATAAAATTCTGAACTTTATCTAACTATCTCTTCTGAGACTGCTCTTCCTTCTTTGTTTGGAAACTAGACCAAAATAGGAAATATTCCCATATCTTCTCTCTCTTCTGAAGTACAGTGCTTATAACTAGTTTAATAAGCCCATGATGAAATACTGATTGTTTGGTGTGATCCTGATGTTCTTTCACCCTGCTTGACATCTTCTGTAAACTTTTCAAGAAGAAGAATGGGAGATTCATTTTGGATTCATGGCTGAGATGTTGAAGGAATCTAAAATGATACTTAAACACAAAAGCAAATCTCCCTTCACAAGTGATATAGCTTTGTTGGATTTTGATAGGTTGTATCCATTCTGGATTAAACTTTTGAATAGGTACTCCCTTTCCCCAATCAGCTACTACATCTGGAAGTAGATATCTATAAGCATCAAAAGTGAAAGGCACTTTTTTGAACCAGAATTCACCCTCATCTAAAATTCCTGTTGCTTCTGCTAACAATTCCCTGGTTAGTTTAAACTTCAAAGTATCAAAAGACACTATATCCTTATCCAAACATTGAGCAAATTTATAAGAGACTTCTGAGTGATAACCTTCAATCCTTTCAAAAAACACTAACCAACCTACTTCTGCAAACAATTTTGCACAATCTGGAAAAGTTTGAACTCGGCTCATGTTTGAAGGTTCTGCTCTATTAGTCTTACCACTTCTTTTCATTTTGAACAATTGTCAAATAACTTCTGTCAGTAAAACAAACTCTGAATTTCTTCAAGTCTTGACAATCTGGCAGACAATGCTGTATGGGGAAACCTAAAACCCTAAACTGAACTCTCTCCTTTAAACTGATAAATACTTTAATTCTATTGACAAAGAATTCGTCATTCAGTATGAATTAGGTTTATAAACTGATAATCTTCAATCAATTCTATCATTAGTCCTCAGCTTAGAAAAACCCCAAATTTATGAACTTTGGTAACGATTCGCAGTCTACCTGTCAAAGTGATGAATCCAGGTGCTATAATCCTATTTTCTTGACTGTCAAGTGTCCAATTACATTGATCAATCTTCTCTGACCACTTCGATAACACCAAACGACCGCTCCTCAAAGCCCTATTTTTTCGCCATGTTTCAAAATTTGATTACAGATTGTTTATTCTTCCCCACGAACTTCATCTGCTCTACGTGCACTTCAAGGGATACGAGATTCAAGGCGCATTTGTCTCATTATGTTCAACCATCATCATTCCATAACTCTGCAATAGACCACTGCGACTCGCCCTCATGATGATTTGCTTTGACATATTCACACCTATCACAATGATCATTCTAGAGGAAACACGTATCAAACCCATCAACCAGTATGAATGACATCCCATGTGTGAGAATTTCAAAAAATATGACCCAAAAATGATGATTTCAAAACTGCGCGACTTTCTTGTAGCGCATGTGTGCAATTTTTTTGGGCTTGCGCTACAAGAAAGTATGCTTTAATGTTTTAAAAAATAAAACTCATGATAATGGTTTAACCTTGGTTCAAGAACCTTAATAAATATTTTATGTTATTTTTTAAGACCTTTTAATCCATATAAGCATTCTATAAGCCCTCTAACTATGAATTCTAGTAAATCAAACCAAAAATTTTAAAAATAAGACTAAGAAATCATATAAACATGAAAATTAAAGGAAAAAGATGCAAACTATCCTAAGAAACAAAATTTTCTAGGAGAAATGAATAAAACCAAGCTTCAAAACATAAACAAATGCATTAAAAAATGGAAAACAAAAACAGGCTCTAACGGGTAGTTTTTGGTGTTATACTTGACTAGTGGGTATCACGGTCCTCAAGTTTTGTTGAGGCCCAATTCACCTATCAAAATTAAGTATCTATTTTCCCAATTTTCCCATCATTACCCATTCATCCGTGAGTCATCCTTACAAATTCACATAACCCCATTCTTTGCTTATTGAAGCAGGGGAAAATATGAGAATCGAATGACAAATCAGATTTTTTCATATGGGCAAATATCACATAACCAAATTCGATTTATTCTTTTTAGTTTGTTAGATTTTGTACTTCTATATTGCATTGAATAAATTATACTATCAATAGCATTGAAATACTAAGAGATGCACTAAGGGCACCGAGTGGGGATCAACAAAGCATAAATATTAGAGGATAGATTTGGTGCTTAATTATAATACACATAACATATTTTAGTTGTAAATATTAATATTGAGTAGTGGCGGTTAAACTAGGTAATGCAAGGAGATCACTATAGATAGGATGTTAATACTGTTTTTTCTGTTCTAAGTTGTGAATCTAAATCAGTGTATCTAAAATTATATGCTAAATAATCCTTTAAAACAGTAAAAACTATTCCAACTTCTATTGAAAACATCATTGGAAATGGTGTTATCATTCAAAATATCAAACAATCAAGATAACTATAAGCTATTAATCACCTCTATTTTTTTTTCTTGTTGGATCTGCTATTTGCTCATCATCCATGAATATCACATACTGGTAGCATTCATCTATGTTTCCCTTTTGCAACCAGTTGATGTGCTCAAATACTAGACCACAAATATATCTCAGTGCTCATATGTCTGATGAAAAACTCAATATCCTTGAAATATTGCACCCTGTGCACATCAGGTGCAAGAATATATATATGCGGTAGAGGGGATCTCTTGCATAATGATGATGGACATTGAAGTGATATTAGGTCCCTAAAAATTCTTCATTTTTCATATTGATCAAAGAGGATAGTTGCAACTGTGAACGCATCACAAATGGAAACTATGTACTAAATTGAGGCTTGAATCAAGAAAGCAAAAAACACTTTGTTTAGCTTGTTCACAGAGAGGGAAAAGGTAATATCTCATTGAATTCAATTTCTCTTTCCTTTACTTTTGATTGTTGATTTATCTTGCATTTTCTTTTGATTATTGATTATGCAGTTATAGATTGTGTTATTGCTTGTCTACATGTCAGAGATACGTGGAACATGAAGGTGGTGCAACATGCTATGAGATACAAGAACATGGAACTTGCCAAGAGATATGTGGAACAAAGTTGGAAAAGCTACAATTATATCTAGGAATTTATGAATATATAAATGTTCAGTGTGGGGACCGAGCATTCCACCATCAACCCGAGAATAAAAGGTCAAGTTGCGAAAAAGGAAAAACTTTGGATAACTAAAAAAAATGAAATCATGATGTTAAGCCCTAAATGTTGGGCACATTACCCCCTATAGTGTGGAACTTTACCCGCTATATGGTGGTGTATTACATATTATTGATGTATTCTTGGGTCTATTGGTTGTTATTGTACACCTTTCTCTCCAATATATAGGAAGGAGATATTTCCATTTGGGTAATCATTGTATATTGTTTTGTCTTGTGTACTCAACACATTGTATAAGGAGGTTCCTCCCTCAAAGAGGATTTCTATTTATCTCTGTTATTCAATATTAAGGCATGGATCACTCTATTATTGTCTATTTATGCTATTTTTATGCTATTTATGAGACTTGGTTACATAACATTTGGTATCAGAGCTCTTTCCTCAGGACTAGCTTCTACAAAACAAGTCACATTTCCAATTTCACTACAACGTTTCTTCTACAAGGATTTATATATCGAGGTTAAAACCCCACTTATAAAACAAGCCAAACTATCTCCAGTTCGAATATCCTGGTCCATTACAGTTTCATATATAACTGCGGAGGAATCTAGGGTGTTTTACTAGTCCAAAACCTAGTCTAAAAAATGTGTTTTAGAGAAAAAGGTCATACCTGAGTCATGTGAGTTCCAAATTGAGTGAGACCAATTGAATCCAAAATAAGATGGACCAGGGTATATGTGGTATGATTTTCAGATATAGAAACGAAATATTGGATACGTGGCATACCAGACAAGTTTTCTCTCCTGAAATAAATGAGAAGTGTTGGTACATTTGCAATAACTTTCTAATAGAGAATCCAAATTAGGTCAAACCCATGGAATTGGAAATAGGACACATCATGGTACCATAATATGAATTTTTACACCCAGTAAAGTTGAAATTCAAATTTTATCTTAGTTACAAGTTGGCCCTAAAACAATCTTCCAATCAAGGTTTGAAATAGGTGTTTTGGGGGAAAAGGTCATATATGAGGTGACCAAGATCCAAATTGAGTGATACCTATTGCATCCGAAAGAATACATACCAAATTATATGTGGTAGGATTTTCAGCTGCATAAACGAACTATTGGAAACGTGGAATACCATACAATTTCTCTCTTCTAGATAGGCCAAAAATAAGAAGTTTTGGGAGATTTACAATAATTTTTTATTGACACATCCAAATTAGGTCAGACCTAAGGCTTCATAAATCGAACACATCAGGATACAAAGGGACAAATTTTCATACCTATAGGAGTTTAAATTCCAATTTTATATTAGTTTCAATTCTTCCCTAAAACAGTCTTCCAATCAGGGTTTGAAAAAATGTGTTATAGGGAAAATTGTTATATCGAGAGCATCCAATATCCAAATTGATTGAGGCCTGTTGCATAAAAAATAATACTGACTATTGTATATGTGGTATATTTTTCTAGGTTAGATTCAAAATATTGGACACTTGGCATAGTATACAAGTTCGCTCTTCTGGATAAGCCAAAAATAACAAGTGTTGGGAGAATTGCAATATAGTTTTACTAAAGCATCCAATTTAGGCCAGACCCACGACATAAGAAAGAGGACACATCAAGCCACCACAATCCAAAGTTTCAAGCCCAAGGGAGCTGAAATTTTAAATTTATCTCAATAAAAGTTGGCCATAAAACAATCTTCCAATCAAGGTTGAATATGGAAACTCTATAATTCTAGCAGTGACAGATTGCATAGAGCACCATTAAGCAGTCTCTAAATATTGAAGATGTCCCAAAACACGATGAAACAAAAAGTAGATAAACATCACAGTTAAAGGAGTTTTCAATAAGGAAAAATCATATGGGAACTTGAACAAATAATTGAAACAAGGACCAAACAACCACGAAATCAAGCTATTATTGAGTACCTCATCAAGTGGAATAATTTACTAGCTGTAAATTTGACATGGGAAGATGGTGCCTTCATAGAAATGCATCCACAACTACCCAAGAGTTGAGGAAATCACTTGTATAAAGGGGAGGGGCATGTTAGGCCCTAAATGTTGGGCACAATCCCCCCTATAGTGTGGCACTTTACACCCTATATGCGTAGATTCCAGAAAGAATGATTACCCAATGTCAGAAACTCTGAGATAACTTCATGGTGAAGAAAGCTAGGGGTGATAAATAAATTTGACTAAATCTATTTGGTTATTCCGATCTGTCATTGAATTTCTCCATTGTAATAGTCGGTTATTCTTATCTTGGTTATGTCATTGAAAGTATCCATTGTAAAATTTCTTAAATTATTTTTGGTTTGTGGGATAAAAGATCCCAAAGAGAATTATTAATTTATTAGTTAAATACATAACCATATTTCATAAGAATATGGTTGCAAAGTTAACAAATACCCAACTGGCTAAAAAGGAAACCAACAAAACCCAAAATGCCTGTGCTTTCTTACAGATTAGAAGATATTTGAATGAATTTGATCTTTTCTGAGAAGAGAAAACCAAAACTTAAGAAGGAAAATTTGTTTCATGTGGCTATAGTTTTCCTTAGAGGGAATAATTGAAGAAACAATAGACAACCCAATAGAGAACATGATGGGAAAAACATAAGACACATAAGCACTATGCAAGTAGTTGGAAAAAGAATGAAACAAACTACCACTATGCTCACTTCTATGAGACTACGATCATATGCTCATATAATTTTTCATGTATGTAACAACAATCAAACATGTCCATAATAGCAATCAAAGCCAAGAAGGATAGGTGATCCATATGAAAGTCGCCCGAAAGTGGTCATTGTATGATAATACTCAACATGAACCATAATAAAAGAGACAAGGAAATAGCTTCTATGTCATACACTCTATCACCTCAAGGCGTTAAGACCGTCCCCGAGCGTTAATTCAAAGGAGATGTATAGTTTACCATGAAGGGGAAAAATCTAAAATGTAATTAACAAATAAAGCCTTCCTAAATCAAGTAATTTGGCATAGACAAAATAACTTACTGGTGCCAAAACGTCTTCAAAGATGAAGACATATTGTGAAGGCCATTACCTTCCGTCCTTGAAACCATCTATCACCAAACCAAAGTAATTTATTGTTACACAAAAAAGAAATGATAGTTCCTCGAAGTAGTTGAACAAACTTGGGTCATGTAGTCGACCTGATGAAGTTGGTTGATAGGCATTCACCAACAACTTTTAATGAATAGATTTAAACACTCATAGATTTGAAGTATTAACTTTTTACCAAATTGAAATAACACAGATACTCAGACGAGACCCTACGGTGCAATATCAAGAGCCAATAAACACACAAATTTTATCTAGACAAATTCCAGTTTACCTACAATTTCCTTTGCCACAATGTTTTCAAATTGTGCCCCATGGGACGCGACCTGCAAAACCCTTAAATTGTTCATTATAATCCCTGACAAGGAAGTGAAGTGTATGAACACATTTCCTAGCATAACCACATAAGATTCAGAAACTTTACCCTACCAAAAAGGGGTTTCGACAGACCATCTTCAACATATAGAACTTGCAATTTCGTCATTCAAATACCATGAAGAACATATAGGATAGTGTGCAGTATATAGCAACGCGTCATCACACAGTTCCAGAACAATGAAAAGATTGCATACTCACCATGATAATCAGCAACCACTTCAGTTATTACATGTTCATTCTTGAAAACAATGAAGAATTTAAAAAATAGTGTCCCATATGTATATTGAATAACTTAAAGAAGACTGAATGATTGATCAATGTAAAGAGAAAACTTGTTGAAGAACCCACTAGAGAAGGCTCCATCTTTCAGCGGTAGAAGTGTCCAGATATCAATAATCTACATGTTTTAGAACAGTCTAGATACGACATGATTTGTCTATATCAAGAGTGGGAAAATTCATGTCGAGAATATGAAAATGTAATGATAGTTTTGGTTAATGAATGAAGGAGTAGAGAATTATCTTTTTGTGTCTTTAAATATTACATTTTGATTTTGTTTTTGATTTCCTAATTATGAAGGTTAAATAATTTGTGGGTTGTATCCCGTCTATACTTCCGTCCACGCCTTCAATTGGTATTAGAGCATAACCCTTTCTTTGCCCTTAACATATTTAGTGAGTTTGGTCTAGAAGAAGCCCAATCCTGCAAAAGCTTGTAAGCTCGTTGTGGTAGAGAATACATTTTTTTTTGTAAAAAGGCGTGTAGTTATGTGTTAAGTTGTTGTTGGTGCAGAATTGAGGAGGTCGTTAATAATGTGATTGGATGAAGGTTGAGCATGCTTGTTCCCTCTCTTAAGCATTGATTCCGCGTGATTATTTTTTGGTACCTATGTTCGCTGGAGAAACCTATAAAAAAAGAGAGCCATTGCTTAGCTCTGTCAACTGGTGAATCTAGGAATTATCGTTTGTCACTCTTGAATGCACCAGTGTAATAGATGCCAGAAGGGAATTCTATCCTAACTCCATGCCCATATTTTTTTGTGGACTGAGGAAAATCCTTGTTACACGAGAAGTGAAGAAGACATGCTTACGATTTTTGAAGACCCGACGCACTTTTTTTGAAGACACGTGGCGCATTTTTATTGAGTAGAGACAATGCATTCGTATTGGATAGAGGGACAACTAAATGAATAGTGTTATCAAAGAGAACCTCATATAGAAAAATGCTTAACGACATAAATATATATATATATAAAGATAAGTTCGCATAAGTTCATTGCTTAAAGAAACAAATAATGCGGCTACATATTTTTACAATGAATTGGTATATTATGTTTAAAAAAATATTTATTATGACAATAAATTTTATGAATAAATGTATGATTATTATTTACTATTTAAAGGGTGAATAATATAAGTTTATTAGTCTTTTTTTTTAAGTTCTTCTATCTTCGTATCTATAGATATTTTTTTCCACTTATTCATTACAAAGGGGCTCAACAAGAGAAAACATGTCACTTATAAGAATTGAACCTGGGTGGGGAGAGTAACACTCCTTCCTCTCAACCACCCAAGATACAACCAAATAGAGATGTATATGTGTGTGTGTGTGTGTGTGTGTGTGTGTGTATGTGTGTGTAAATAACCTTTGTAATATGTTTTTCTTCATCGAAACTGTACATTCTTAAACCAGAAAATATTCTTGAATAGGGAAAAGGATTTTCATTCCATAAATATAAATATACAATAAAAAAGTAGTTACATATATACAATCTAGAAGAAGGATATGTATTTAAGGAACTTCGACCTTGACCTAAAGTTGACCATCCTTGTATTCCTTTTCAATTAAAGTACTTTCATTTAGCAAAATATCATGTTTTGATGAATCGCCTGCGACTTTGCTTAGGTGTCTGTAAACATGGGTAAAAGAAATCCATTAAAAGGAATTGATTTCCTCCTCTACCAGGTTCATAATTGGTCTGAGTCTAAGAATCTCATTTTTTTCTTTTTGTTATCCCATTCAATAACAACCTCTAACTCCCTAGGAACCTGTAACTTTTTGCATCCATTATTTTTTAGTACATCTGAGGAGTAACCACAACGTCCAAAGCTTCATGCACATATTGGTACCACGTTATATTGCAAATTTTAAATGGAAATAATTCCTATATTTCTTATGAAGTAAGGCTCCCTTCCCACAAATTGCAAGTTTCCCTTGGCTAGCCTTGTTGAAATATCCCTAAGGAATCTCACGATCCAAACATGGAATCTCCAGGGATCTTCTCTTTTTTACTTCTATGCTTTTTTGATGTTCCTTCATAGTTTTCACCACCATGTGGGATACCACGACTACCAGAATGTGTTTATTTTGAAATATCAATTGATTACGATCCTACCAATTTCAATAAACCAAGCTTGGCATGGCTATATAATCTTTCACTAATCCATCAAAATTCCTTTCCTATACACAACCTTCCAAGGTAACCATATTCTAGATGGTTTTTTATTTCAAAAGAGAAATAACCTATTTCTAAATCCCCTTAGTATAAAACCAATTAACAAAATGATGAATAAATGTTTTAGAGTCCTAAGATCAAAGGATACATCTACTCAGACCATCCCATACCATCTTCATCTTATTGTCCCAGGTCAAAAGTTTATTGGTTAGCGCCAATCACATAAGAATGTTAGCTTTCAATGGAATTCGTAACTTCCAAAACACCACCCACCACTACTTATTTTCCTATAAGAAAGCATCCTCCACCTTAACATTGTATTCTAACTTAACTGTGTATTTTCTCGAAGTCATATTTTTGAACCAACATAGATTTTCCTCCACCTCTATCAATTTGATGGCCCCATGTGACTACTTTTTAATGTAAAAACTCAACTCTTCAACCTAAATTCCTTCTAGGATCAAAGCCTTTACAAATTTCCATCTCTGAGCCCATTCCATTTGTGCATTTTGTTCTCATATTAAGCCCTATATATTGTAATATTACATTTCTATTGTTATATTAGTATTGTCTTTATTGGTTTGCTAGGACCTTAGTTGTAATTGTGTGGTCATCTAGAACTCTAAATGTATCCTTTGTCTCCTATATATATATATATATATATATACCAAGCATATTATTGTAATATATGGGATTACTTGAGGTTAGTAGTATAACAACATATCACATATTAAGTGTGAGATCACACATACATAAAGAGAGCAAGAAAGTAAAAAAGTATTGGAGCCAAAAACAAGTCTTTTATTATATCATCAAACCATACCATAAAAAATGGGGATAACCATCTCTATAACATCTAGCTCACCAGTCTATTTATATGGGTCATACAATTAGTTAGACATTTCTAACTGCATAACTTTATGGAAATTGGACTAACTGAATTGACTAGACCAGACCGAATAGTTAGAGGTCGGTTGGGAGGACCTAGTCAAATCATCAACTAGGCTCCTCCAACATCTCCCCCACCCCAAAACATCTATTTGTCTCGAAGAGAACAAGAGCCGGAATGTAAATGTTTACAAAATTTGAGAAAATT
This sequence comes from Pseudotsuga menziesii, assembly GCA_001517045.1. NCBI lineage: Eukaryota > Viridiplantae > Streptophyta > Pinopsida > Pinales > Pinaceae > Pseudotsuga > Pseudotsuga menziesii. The sequence continues at coordinate 171,212 of LPNX011153903.1, read as the reverse complement.
ACAAAAAAAAATTAGTCCTTCAAGGTTTTTGAGAGTTGGATGCTTCCTCGAGATTACTTTCTTCGACAATTGCTTCGACTATGGTTGTTGTAGAGAGACCAAGACAGTGTCAAAATTCATTCCATTCATCTAATACCGATTTGTTGTTAATGCTAATAATGGTGAGTTCTAGCAGACTTAGCATCTTAGTCTACTTAGGTTGGTTGAGCATGCTCTGAATATTTATCCCAAAAGATTGATGTTGGAGTTCTGCAATGGTTGTCAATTTAGAAATTTAACTAGTCAACCAACTAACTTTTATTTCTGCCTTTTTTGCTTCATGTAGCCATTGATATTCTTTCTTTTACAAATATTCTTGCCAACAATGCTTCATGATAAGTTGTTTTTTTAGATCTTTAACTATGTTTGGGTCTACATAACTTTTTCTTGTATACAGTTCTAAAATTATGCACAACGTCATCCGAGGTTCAATACAAACCTTCCTGTAATATGAATACCAATTATTAAGGACAAGTGATGTTGTAGAGGCCTCGACTTGATATTCTTTGAGTTTATTTTCTCTCTCCATGAATGATCTGAACTAGTCATCCATAAGTAGATTCGCATCATCGCATCATGATACCTCTCAAATCCCTGAGAATCCAGTGGACTGCCCTCCATTGCCCTTTACCTGGATTTTTCATATACCTTCTCAAAAATCCCACTGCATATGTGATATATGGTCTTGTGCACACCATGGAAAACATTAAGCTTCCAACTGTCGATGAATAAAGAACCTTGGACATGTATTCTATCTCCTTCTATGCCTTGGGACACATATCTTTACTTAGTTTGAAATGGTTGGCTAAAGGTGTACTAACTTCCTTTTCATTCTTCATTTTAAACTTCTCCAACACCTTTTCTATGTACTCACCTTCAGACAATGTCAATTTGCGATTTTTCTTGTCTCTTGTTATTCTCTTACCAAGGATTTGTCTCTTGATGTAGGCTTGGGTCTATTAGTGGGTATATTAGTTGTTATTGTACACATTTGTCTCCTATATATAGGAAGGAGGTATTTTCATTTGGGTAATCATTGTATAGTGTCTTGTCTTGTGTACTCAGTACATTGTATAAGCAGGTTCCTCCCTCAAAGAGGATTGCTATTTATCTCTGTTATTAATTATTAATAAGTGTATCACTCTATTCTTGTCTATTTCTACTATTTTTATGCTATTTCTGGGACTTGGTTGCATAACACATTAATTGCGTAAACTTTGGTCTAAAATGAAGAGGCCAGTGTCAACTAATAGCTAGTCAACCCAACTATTAGCTCAGCCTCACGGACTGTATCTAACCTGTTAGATGGTTTCCCGCATGAGGTTTATGATGGATTCCTCGACGCTAAGATCTAGACTATGGGTTCGGTGTTGGGGTTTTATGTTTCCTATGTGTTAGGGTTTGGGTGCAACCTATGTCACTGTTGTGGTCTTGTGCCACTATGTGTTGGTTTATGGGTGGGTTACATGGAGTTCCTCTCCCTAAAAGGGATACTAGTACCAACCATGTGTCAAAAAGTGGGAAATAGCCTGGTATATTTGTTTTTATGGTCTGTCACCTTTTTCCTTGGGGTTTCATGATGATTTTGGTGGTCGAGGGCTGCATGACTTTACGTCGCCCTTTGTCGGGAGCTTCTGGCTTTTTCTGACTTTCTGGTATTGTATGTTTGTTTATTCCCTTGTCTTGTTTTTGGGGGTTAACTTTGGGGGGGTGTTTCATTGTTTTCGGGTCACACAAGATGATGTTGTGATGTGACCAGGGTAGTGATGAGGGTTCTTGAGGAGGGTTTTATTTTCGATCTTAGTGTATTTATACGGTGTATGCTTTGTAGTTTTGCGAAGGGCTTGGAAGCCACTGTCGGAACGAGGTTTTTTACATTCTCTTCACATTGTGAACATCCTCTGTGGCTCACATATTCACATTGGTGTTTTGGGGTTTAGTGGTGTGACAGGCATTTGGTCAGGGGTCTTTTGACCCAGTTTTTGCGCTGATGCCCACTGCGGCCTGACCGGAGGTTAGGTATGATGGTCATATGTTTGTCTTTTGTCAGTGATCTTGATTGTATTTTTTGGACTTCCTTGGGTCTTGTAGAAATCACACACGTCATGCCATCGTGACTGTATCCTAGTTGTTCTTGGGGTCTTATGGTGCGCTCCTTATTTGTCTTCCTCGGTACGTTACCTGCGGGTTGCATTTCTCCCTTGTTTTTTGGTTCTAGAGTTTCTTTGTGGTGGCACCCTTTGGAATGACACAGAGGGTTGATGGGATTTTGGACCCTGGGTTAAGGGAGGGTCCATCAGCTTTGCGTTTGGGGTTGTCTAGAGCGTGGGAAAAATAGCAGGGTAAGTCGATAAAATCCCAGGAGGAGAATTTTAGATATGTTCTCGGTTGAGATATCTACATGGAAAGGGTGGGTTCCCTATGCACTAGAGCTATAATAGGGCGGTTAGAGTATTGCAGCATGGGGAAGAAGGAGTGGACAGAGTGGGCTACACTTAATTGGAAGCGACTGCTCACTTACGTCCCAACCATCGGCTTGTTGGTAAAGGGGTGGCTGCTTTTTGTCTTTTTAGAAGCGGAACATGCTTCGTGTATCCTCAAGGCACCCCAGAATATTGGGAAGGGCTCGCTTATGATAAGTCGGTGGCACGTAGCCTTTGATCCATTGAGGGAGAGGGTGGTAAAAATGCATCTATGGATGGTTCTCCCAACGCTTCCGTTTCTGCTCTAGAATAAGGATTTTCTGGTGGGTCTGGCAAACTCCTTGGGACGGTTCACAGCTGTAGAATATTAATTCTATTCAATCTTAGACAAAATATGTGCCAAGATATTGGTCGAACTGGACATCTCGAAGGGTTTTCCTGCTGAAGTAGAGATTCAGTGCATGGATAGTGTCATCATGCAAAAGCTCAACTATTTACATGTATCGTTTCATTACAGTCGGTGCCATGAGGTGGAGTACTTACATCACACTTGTCCACGGCTTCTTCACCATGCAGATCTCTCTTTTCTATCAGATGGAACGGCATCACCAGTTACACGTGATGTGTCTCAACAGTTGGTGACCACAACTAATCGCCTTTGCCCTACAAGTGGTAAGTATGCACAAGCCTTGTATTTATTTGATGATGTTACAAATAATGATCTTATGTTAATACAGAATCTTGAAGATAGTGTAACCTTTTCTAGATCCTCGGGGGTTGTGCCCCTTCTAGGGACTGGAAACTAGGGTTCCCTTTATGAACCATCTCATGTGGGTGCAAGACCTCTATCCCCTATCTCATCAGAGACTCTTTGCTGTCCTGAATCGAGTCCTCGGGTTGATTTCGACCACTATGGGAGTGCGACCACTTTCCCTTTCTCCGTTGAAGACACCTCCTTCTCCATGCCATGAGGCTCCTCTTTTCTCTCCTGAATATTTCCCACCTTTAATTGGTTAGATTATCCCTGTACCCTTGTTGACCTCTCCTGCCAGTCCATGTTCGGCCCCTATTTTCTCATACCCCTCCCTCTCAAAGTCACTTTTTATTTTCTCAACAAAAACCCCGAGTTCCCCATCTACCCTGCCCCTTAACTCCATTCGGTTTGAAAATGTGACTATTCTCAAGCCAAAAAAGAAAACTCTAGAGGTTTCTTGGACTGGATCTGAATCTCCTCCTTATATTCCACTGCCTGTAAGGATTAAGAATGCAGCTAGATGCCATACTGTTTCTCACCCTAGGACGCTTAGAGTGTTTTCACCCTCTCTTCCTGGTTCTTGATGTGGATTTTGTCTCTAAAAGTGCGTGGCTTTGGTGAGTTATCCAAACAAAGAACCCTCCGGACTATTTTGCACTCTCTATCTCCTGATATGATGTTGCTCCAAAAACCATGTGTAGTCATTATACGACACTCTTAGCTTTCTCAAAACTCTTTCTGGGTGAAGTGAACATCTAACTAGAATTTCAAGTATTCATGGGTAATAACAAGCATATTTTCTAATGGTTGCTTGATGGATCCATGTAAGAGTAGCCTTATCTTAAAATTTATGTCAGTAGATCAATGGGTTCTACAATTATAACATATTTAGACCCAACTCAATCCAATCTGGTGATATAAAAAGCATTCAACTCTACTATGGAGAAATACAAAGATTAAAAATTGCATAGCACAGATAATCTATAATCTTTTCTAGGATAAACAACTCATAATAATGCATTTATAGATATAGAATACCTGCAACTGATATAATCGCGAATGAACACCACCATCGCTCAAAAGGAAAATGAGATGAAGTGTGCCATTTTCAAAGAACTCCTTAATGTATTTAAACCCTTCTCCCTCTTAGATTTTTCTAGAGGCAAGAGCATAATCCACTAATTTTGCTCTGCACCCAAAGTCGAAATCAAAGTTGATATGTTTTCCATTCTAAAAGATGTAGCACAATTAAATAGTATAAATTTCCTTTTATTTACCAATTATACAATTATAAAGTACATCTTATACAAATATCATAAGATATCACCCCAATTTGTAAGGTGGTCAATAAATTAACTATTACACAACCATGATTTCAAGAAAATGTTAAGGCTTACCAAATCTTAATGCAGGGAAAAATACCCAATGTATAGGATTCTCATAAGTCACCCTGAATGCAGAAATGATCCACATGCAATTTATTCCTTCTTCACTCTAATCCTTGACATTTTTCATCAATAATTTTCCAAAAGTAAAAAAACCACAGCAAGCAAAAATAAAGTGAGTTACTTGTTTACCTTACTGGAAAATAACAGATATCAAGCATAGTAATTCATAGAGGATAGTAGAGTCGAATAAGGACTTTGTTCTTTCTTTGAAGGATCTAGAAAACATAGTAAGACTTTTATTTGATCTAGTTGAGTCATTTAAATGGATAACTTAGCTTTAGCTTACAGAGCTTGTTAGCTCACATAAGCATTTAGGTAGCTTATTGGAGCTTAGTTAGCTCGAGGAAGGTTCGATCTATTAACATTTTTTTTGTCCCATGTTAAATGATTGGAGAGATAAGGTATGCCAAACTTTGCAGCGAGCCACCTTAGAGAATACCAAAATTCCCAGTAAACTTCCCCTCAGGCCGTCTCTTAAACTTTGAAAATATGTGAAGGCAGGGAAATCAGGTCCTAAATTACGTAAGAAAGATCATACGTAAATTGGCCAAAGCTATGGGGAAGGAGATATTGTCTCAACAGTGGCAATCTGGAGGTGAGCTAGATCAATGGTTATACTATGTTTTCACAGATGTAATATGCATGACCCAAATCACTTTTGTATTTTTGCGGAATAGGTTAAGATGACCACAGTTTTCAAGGGTCGAGATCGACCAAAGGCTAGATCAATGGAGAGGGTCAATTCTGTTGAATCAAAGCGCTCATGAATTTTCCAGTCCCTAAATCCGTGAAATGGGTTAAATAGGGGCAAGTTTTGACGGCATAGATCGATTCAGGGAAATATCGATGACTAGAAACACCTCCGCTAATCGAACATGCACAGAGTAAATCACCTTAAGGATTCATGAAATGTAACACAATCGTTACAAGTGGACAATGGATATTGGAGACATTTCGGATCGAAGGGCTGTAAATGATTCTGACCATTGAACCGAAGACGAAGGATGTAGTTTGGGGTACGATCTGCTCATTCCCAAGAGCCGCTGTCGATGTGATATTTTGGAGTAAGTGCGCAAAGGGTCAAAATGACAGGAAATCAAATATCCAGATGCCATTAGAGTGGATCTATGGCTAAAAAAATCACTCCCCATAATCTAAAAAGTTCGTTGCATCAAATGTATGATAGCCAAAAAGGTATCCTAATGATTGAACGATAGAAGACAAGTATGGATTCTACACGAAGCAGGAGACGCAGTGAAAAAGAATATTCTGATACCATCTTCAAGAAGGGCAGATGTATGTAGGATGTCTAGTCCATCTGCCCTAATCCAAATGAGGGATGATGAAGACTGAGGCCGAAATTCATTTCCATGGCTCATAGAATGGCGCCACAGCAAAAACAGTGGCGTGACTAGTATCTCAGCATAAGGGTCAGATCCCAAACCCATGTGACTGTGCTTGTTGCCATCATGCTACTTGATGATGGCATGTGTGAGGGTGTTGATGGGGCCATCGTCGAGTTCGATCTCCTAGCTCTTTATAAACGCCACTTTCAGAGCCATTTGAAGACATAGACTGGGTGAATGTTGAAGAGAGGTTAGGATGGTTAAATATTAGTCTGCTGAGAATCTTGATAGTCTTAAAGAAAGTCTGTAATGGCCACCTCATTTGAGAATCTTGTTTATCAAGGTGTTCTTTTAGTTGGGGAGCCTCGGCTCAGAATTCCACTACTCTTAAGTTTTCGTGCTAGGGGAATTCCAACCATCATGGTAAGGACGTTCATTACATTAGAAGAGATTTTCGATGCCAGTGAGGTCGGGGCAAGGATATTCATCACATTAGATGGACCTTCTAAGGCTAGTGAGGGCATTTCTGTCCTAATAAAATATAACACCCTCATGGGAACTGTGCCTAGAATTTCCTGTCGAATTGGTATCCCTCAAAAACCTCCGGATGTGGTTATTGTCTCCATAATCTCAGCACATGGTGACCATTCCTAGAGGAAACACATTGGAGGGAATGTTCAGAGGGGAGGAGAGGAGGTTGAAGGCATTCTTCATCATCTTGGTGAATTCCACTTGCCAACTTTATCTGGGGTGACGACGAATCCATGGAGGTGTCACGACCTATGACCTATAGGAGGACCCTCCTCCTAGGAGAAGAGAAGCACAAGAATGACAAGCCTCATCAAGGACTTGTTGCTGTAAAAAAAAATGCGGTCCTTCCCTAAGTCCCCGCAAATAAAATTATTGCCAGGACAGGAAGGGGTGGGGTGGAGAGATGAACACAGAAGGAACACAAACCTTCTTGCCAATTGTGAACACAGGCAGAACGGTGCCATTGAGAACAAAATGAACACAAATGGCCCAAAAAGGAAAAGACACGTTGCATATCCAATAGGTGAAGAAATAACTCAAACCCAGTCAGCATCCAATTGCCACAGACGTCCCGAGCCGTCATTTTCAAGACAAGCGAGCCTCAAACCAAAGACGGTGCACTACCGTTTAAGACCAGCATGCGCATCGCTCCATAATGTTTTTTTTGTGTGTGTGAATCATGGTGAATGCACCATGTCTGAGGTTGTTAAATTCTGGCCCTATTTCGAGGTTAGTCTCGGGAGCCAGAAGACCTAAGTAAAATCCTTTAATAGTGGTCAAGGAAGCTTCAGGATACCTATAGGTGATACTCCCAATGCCTAAAAGGAAACCTATAGGTGATACTCCCAAAGAATGTTGAAATTGTATTGATAATAAGGATCTGTACCTCAAATTTCATCTATGATGTCAATAACGTCAGATGATCTTGGGGTCCTCTATGCTTTACACAAATATTTCACACAAATTAGTTGCTACACCATTAATCGGGTATACTTATGGTTGCAATAAATATGTTGTAATTAAATTTGTTGTAATCAAATACTTTCAAGATTGTTCATTACATTACCTGCCCGTGGTTAATAGCTATCCTGGAATCAACTTATTTCCTTCAACAAATGTGCAATAAAATCATTTCATAAAATAGACAAGTACAACCGTTTTTAAAATGAAGAAATCAACACGTTATAATCAATGAAATGACAATAAGATATCTAATTCACAAATTCGTTATGGTGATAACTTACAAATATGCATTAGAGAACGATACAAATTGTCATTATATTCCTTTCCATTGCGAAGACCTGCATATATCAAGACAAAATGGTATGTTCATACAAGCCATTGATAGAAATGTAAAAAAAGGCATAACATATATGAAATTGTAAAAAAACGAAATGAAAATACTTGAATGAGCTTCTCTTGGTTTCAAGAATATCTTATTCTCTACTAAACATGGCCAACCACGTGAAGGTTGAAACTCATATGGCCCCTACCCCCCTCACATCACTCTCAATTCCCCACACCCAATCTATCTACTGTAAAAATCAATGAAAGTTACATAACAAAATAAAATAGATAAGATCCATGCATAAACAATAGCAAAACAAAAAATATGTTCATGAAAGGTAAATCCAAGTAATAATCTAAGATATAAATTTTCACAGATACAACTTAAATGAGAACTGATAATAAATCATGCATGTTACTTAATGAACAGCATCCAACCATGTGCCTTCACAATCTTGTCGAACATAATCCATGCCACCATCACCTATAGCTTAATCCTCTTTGCATTTTGTCCCTTCAAAATATACAACACTGGATAAATCTGCATACTCCAATTCATATCCATTACAATTTCTTGGTCCCTTCGGAGGGCATTTCAAAACTACACACCAGTAATTCTCTACCGGATCTTGTATCTAAAATACCCGTTTCTCTTGTGATGCTAGAATAAATGGATCATCTTGCACTCTATCCTTACTCAAGCATCTCTTCAGATTCACCATGGTGAAACCAAGTTCATCAACTTTCATTCCATTCTTCTTATGTACATCTATCCAATCACATTTGAACAATGGATACTTCACCAAATAGTAGTACAATAACATTATTTCTTGAATCACTCCATAATATGTTGTTGTTTGATGTATAGGGATTTTATCCTTTGCACTTGATCTCATTAATGTTTGTGCATCTATGCACACACCACTATTTTGGGTGGCCCTGACATTTTCTATGCTTTTAACATGAAATTTACACTCATTTATTAAGTAGACATCATACTTAGTTGCATATTTCCTTGGGCCACGTGCCAACCATTTAAGGGTATCACAAATATTTTCTTTTACTTCCACTTGTAAATTTTTAAATGTCGTTACAAAACCATTTAATTTCAAAATATATTAAAAGAATATCACCTTCATCCATCATAATATTCTTGATCAATGAAGTTCAATTAAATCTAATATTAAGAACATATCATTACATGTTTTCTTAACCAATCACCAAATTGTTGGTTGTGGAGATTTTGTAGTAATACTTCATCTTTTTGGGCTTGGATGTTACTGTTTGGGAATTTATGTCAAGTGCGTCTTATTTTCAAGTAGTGTGAATAAACAATTTATGAAAATATTGTGATATATTATAATAAAAAATGATTTCATAAGGATGTGCTTATTACTTACTCTATCCAAGGTTGAGTTTCATCTATGTTGTGCAAGACCCATCTGTGGGCTTGTAACAAACTAGTTTTATCTAATTCAATAGAAGTTCCACTAGATCAGGCCTTCCCATATTGTCCAACCTCTCCTTCTTCATCGTCCCAAGCTTCATTTCTACTAGGCATTCTATGAATATATTCCATGCCTTCAACATATCCAGCACAAAATTTTATGGATTCCTCCACTGTGTAGTTTTCAGCTATGCAACCTTCGGGCATATTCTTATTTTTCACATAAATTTTGAAAACTTTTATGTTCCTAGAAAAAAACACACAATTTGTAGTGAAATTAAAAGTATGAATAAAGAGTTGCTAGTAATGTATTATTATTATATGCACATAAAATTTTGGAATTTATGTGGATTTGCACTTAATAAAATTTCACTGACCTTTTAAAAGGGTACATCCATCGATATGCAACCGGTCCACAATAACGTAGCTCTCGCACCAAGTGTATAGTTAAATGTATCATTATATCAAAGAATGATGGGGGGGGAATATTTTTCGAGTCAGAAAAAAGTTTTCACAACATCATCTTGTAAGTTATCAAGATCTGTTGGATTCACCAATTTTGCACAAATTCGCCTATAAATGAAGCAAAGCCTGCAAATAGTGTTTCGAACTACTTTTGGTAGCATATGGCACAATGCTACTGGAAGTATTTGTTGCATGAGAACATGGCAATCATGTGCTTTCATACTATGAAGATTGAGATCTTTCATAGATACATTATTTCTAGGGTTTGACCTATATCCATTTGGAACTTTGAATGTGAACAAAACATGACAAAGAATCTCTTTCTCCTTTTTTGAAAGAGTGTGTGGTGCGGGTGGAAGAAATATGTTTTTTCCTTTTTGTTCTAGACACAATGATTTCCTTATACCCAACTATTGTAAGTCATCACGAGAATTTTTCCCATCCTTTGATTTGTATTTTATATCCAGAAGGGTTCCAAAATTAATTTCGCATATATTTTTTTCTATGTGCATTAAATCTAAAATGTGACGGACTAGGAGTTTTTGCATCCAACCGTATAAAAAATCAATGAATTATAACATCAAAGAAAAACTAAACAATATATTCCAATTAAACACAATGAAATCCTTCAAGCATCCTACATTTTAGGCCTTAATTTAATGTGTGCAAATACTTCCCAATATGGTAAATTGAATAGACTTGACCTTTTCTTCCACACGCCAGTCTTCGAATTTTTGCCCTTTTTTTTAATTTATATTTATTTTTGTACTTTTAGACTTTCCCCATTTCTCTTCCCTTCCTTATGTTTCTGTAAAAATATCTGACACATGTACAATTAGGTGCAATGAGATGCTCATACTTCCCATTAAATGGTCTTTTTTGTGAATGATACTTATTATTTATTGGAAGGTCTCCTATGTCCCATGTACACACGCTTCCTACGATATTTGAGATACATTGAATCTATGGTCTTTCCACATATAGGGCATGCACAAAAACTTTTAGTCATGCAACCAGCCATATTTCTATAAATAGGAAAGTCATGGATTACCCACATAAATATAGCTTTCATATTAAAGAGTGACCTTGAATGAGAATCGCATGTCCTTGTCCCTTCATCCCATGTTAGTTTTAGTTCATTTACCAATGGTTCCAAATAAACATCTATGTCGTTTCCTAGTTGCTTGGGACCAGGTATTAACAATGACAACAAACAAAAGCTCCTTTTCATGCATAGCCATGGAGGAAGGTTATATGTGACTAGTACTACTGGGCATACATTGTGAGTACTACTCAAGCTTCCAAAAGGATTAAATCCATCCACTACCATTGCGAGGATCGTTGGAAAAATCAAGACATTTAGAATCTATAATTTTCCATGTTGGGCTATCAACTGGGTGGCGCATTATTCCATCCTTACTTGCATTCTCATGATGCCACCTCATTTTCTCTGAAATATATGTAGAGTTGTAACAAAAACATAAAGAATCATATATACACTGCAATACTTAGTATATTAAAGAAGATTAATTTTTAGTAGGTTGGTAGTACATGAAGGTGTATGATATAATGGAATTATAAGAGTTCGAAATCATACATGTACATTCTCTTCAACCTCGGCACTATAGGGAAATATGTCAGCACTTTGGTCGGGACACCTATACGCACCTTTTCAGAACAAGCATCAACCTTCCATCTTGATTCACCACATGTTGGGCATTCATTTATTTTTTCATATTTACCCCAATATAAAATGCAATCATTGTGGCATGCATGTATCATTTCATAGTCCAACCCCAATGATTTAATCAAATTTTTTGCAGCATATGTAGATTCTGGAAGTGTATTTCTTGTTGGAAGCATTCCTCTTTTCAACTTCAACAATTGGTTGAAACTTGCATCAGACCATCCATTTCTCACTTTAAGGTTGTACAATTTCACAGTGGTCAATAGCTTAGTGAAACTAGTGCAACCTGGGTACAATGGTACCTTGGCATCTTCAATTAACTTTGGATATTGATTGATATCATTTTTTTTCTTCCATTTATTCTACTTGGTCATTTTCACAATTCACATCTGGATTTTCATTATAATATTGATAAGCATCATTCACCATTTAAACCATGTGATCATCAACCATGGTTGCCTCGTTATGATCGTCATTATCAAGAAATTCGGGATCATTTGTAAGTAATGTTGTAAACTCCTCATTATGATTATCATATTGATGTTCGACTATGTGTTCATCACCATGTGTAATTCCTTGAGGAAAATCATGCATCTCTGTTGTGTGGCATTTCTTGCTCTTGTCAAATTTATAGTCTTGAGTCATGAACTCTCTCTCCATGGAAAAAGCAACTTTTATATGAACTTAGTATACCATGAATCATCAAGTGGTCTTGTACTTCCTCAAACGTCAATACTGCAACATTGCAACATTTTTTACAAGAGCATCTTGTGGTGTTATTATACTCTGAATTCCTTTTTGCAATATCTATGAATTCTTCAACCCCGACTTGATATTCCTTTGTCATCCTACATAGAACCAATTTGCACATCACATAAGAAAAAACCACTACAAATTACAATGAAGACATATGTTATAAAATATCATATTGAAGAATCAAATATAAAAAGTATACCTCGTTTTCAAATCTATCCAATCCCCTTGTTTGGCCATTTGAAAATAAAACCAACCCAATTTCTTGAATTGGCTCCTCTAGAGTTGGAAACCATATATTACACCATACAAGCTTCCACCTTATAATAACCAAATCCAAACATCAATTACATAATATTTTGGTTTTATATTAAAGCCAAGATATTTAAGATTTTAACCCATTAATATAACTCTGAAGATAAAAAACAAATTTGTGAAATCTGGTGGGCCCCTCCCCATTAGATATTGTGCTCGAATATTGGAGGTACAAAGGTCACTTTTAGGGAGCGTGATGGTTTATAAGGCTAATCAGCTTAACATTAACAGTTCGTTAATAGTCCCACCACCCTACAAATCTGACGTCCACCAAGCACGAGTCAGTCGGATAGATACAACTACAACCTCCATAAGTGTCGACCGTCACGACCAGGTACTCGTTCATCATTTATCAACCCTTTCGACAGTTCCGCCATGGCCTCATCTGTAGAAATTATTCACCTGTCCAAGGAGATCATTTGCGATCGAATTTACGACACTTATGATCCTCGTTTGTTGTTGTCCAATGTCGGTGATGCCCATAATGCTTTGTTGTCATCTTTCGGAGACCAGTTGGAACTATTTGTAAATTTAAAGTGATCCTTAATAGGGTTCACATTAGAACAGTTGCCCAATTTCCTGGATATTGTCTAGAGGGTAGCCTCCAAATATTCTTCCACTAGGAAGGCCATCTTAGATGATACCCACTCCCATGTCGTTTGCAAAATTACACCAGAAGCTATCAGGGCTTCCCTGGGTCTCTCCTAAGCCCAATTTCAGGCTCTAGTCCCCTTCACCGAATCAGAGGTTCTGCAAGTGTTCGAGAAAGTCGACCTAGAATCCAAGAATAAATTGTTCTAGACAATTTTGAACAGCCTAGTTCCCTCAAAGACCCTTATCACCTCACTTTCCTCCAAATTGTTCATAAATCATGTCATATCAGCCATCTCCCTCTTGAGTCAAATCCCAGGTCTTGATAGCGATAACATGGTCTATGAAGTAATGCTAGGAATTCTCCTTTACCTTAGTCAATCTAAAGCAGGAATTAAGTTCGATGAATTCTTAGCCAGAGAAATCAATTCTTAGCTTGAGAAGTTTGATATGTATAAGCACTTTAGATACCAGGTGTAACTATTTTCCATCATAGCTGGTTCCAACCGGAAGACCCTTGAGTTCATGGATCCAGATGTGTTCAAAGACTGGCCCCAGTCTGTCTAGAAGTTCCAAGACTGGTCTTACACCATGTTCATTGACAGAATTGTCCTCAGCATCTGTAGACTATTCGACCCTAAAGAGAAGAGGATATCAGAATACATGAAGGATGCCTTGTAGCAAGATAGTATTGGAGATTGGTTCCTGATGCTGAAGTATTCAGTTATCAGGGTATATGGTTTTTTGGTAGCCCCTTTCATGCTACTAGTTTACCTAACTCCCTCAGTATTCGCACTAGAATTGATCAAGAAGAGGATTTCTGCTGATGAGGAGCATTTTACTATGCACAGGAAGGACTCTTGGATCAAATACCCTATTAATTTTAGGCCCTTTGTTGTGAAGAAACCAACATCATTGCCAAAGGTGGAGAAAGTTTTGAAGGCCATGAAGTTTCATGTGACTCATGCACATAATTACGATCCTAAGGGAATCGTTTCCTACAGGAGGGTCCAAGTGCGGAGGTTAGCCTTTATTCACTCCATGATCCTTGACTTGTCACAAGAGGCAAATTGTCTTGCCTATGATTTTGATTGGACTCCTGCAGAGAAAAATCAGGCTCCTAAAGAAGTGCAAGGTACGGTCCCATCTACTCACTTTCCCCTAAACATTATTGGTTGTAGCAGAAGGTCTCAGACAGAGGTGGAGGATATGGAATGTGATTATTAAACCCCTAGAAATAATCCTAGGATAGACTTAGAGGAGGACGTAATCAACCTGGAGAAGGAGTTAAATTTTGAATATGATTCCCTCAAAACAGTGATAGTGGAGGAGCTTGATTCAGTAAACCCTACTGGGGTAAAGGTTGCAAATCAGATTGTGATCGCGTAGCAACTAGTGGTTGTAAATCTAGCCACTACACACTTAAAGAGAGAGCCCCGACGAACCGCACAATCAATGAACAAAGGGAGTGAGGAGTCTCTACTCAAGTATCAAAAGTATTCTTTTGCCTCTGTTGTTAAAGGGCAATTTAAGACTGAAAATCAAATGTTGACCACATATGGGAAGCTCAAAGAGAAATCCAAGGTTGAGACTCAGAAGCAGTCCAAGGAGCTAAGAAAGCTATCAGGCAGCAAAGTCTCTTTCACTACGGCCAGTAATCTTACAACAAACTCATTGAACCTAGCCATCGCTAATGAGGAAGGAGTTTCAGAGGTCGAGTTAAAGATGGATCGGTTCTCAATCCCATATAAGATTGTGTTCCATAAGGGAGTTAGCAATCTCATATATGATGATCTGACTAAGGAGGCATTAACCCATCTCAAGCCCAGAAAAACGTGGTTAAACTAGAGACCCAATTGAAGCAGAAAAAGGCAACAAACAAGGCATGGAACATGCAGGTGAAACTCCTGACAAACCAAGTGGCAGACCTAACAGCACAGAACGCTTTACAGTAGCCCCTTGCATCTAAGCAGTCAATGGCAATAGAGCAGGCTATTTTACCAGCTTAGCCATTGGCCAAGATACATGCTTACAAAAAGAAAAGTAAGACACCTATGAAAGACATCCAGCTACCTCCTCATACCGTGCAGTTACAAGGGGAGATTGAGGCATTGCAGGATGAAGTTTTGGATCTGAAAGGCCACCTTTCTATGTTGGAGGCTGATAAGCACACATGGGAAGAAGAGAATAAAAATATGCAGAAGAGAATTGATTAATTAAATGACTATAGCACCCCTGAGGATAGATCACCCACTGCTCTAGAGATTAAAGATATGTCTGAAATTTCCCTGAAGGACCTGGAAATCACTCAATTGAAGGAGGCCAATTAAGAGCTCAAGGACAGGATCACTGCTAAGGAAAGTGAAGACTCTACTGAAGAGACCAGGACACTGAACAAGAAAGTAAGTAGGTATGAGGAAAGGGTCATACGCCAAATTCCATTTCAAGGGGCTAAACATTTGTTCTGGGATGCAGTGATAAAGGAGATACCCTCATTACAAAAGCGTTTGTTCCTGGTGGATCAGCATAAACAGGTTGTTATGGATGCAAGCAGAATATGTAAATCCCTGTAGGAAATTCTAGCACAAAGCCCTAGGGAGGAGTCCTAGAAGGCAATTGTTGTTCTAAACTCAGCGTCTGGGGAATAACTAATTTCCCTGGGGATTACTGAGAGGATATCAGTTCTGGTGGCAGGAAGGAGGATGACCACAAAGCACAACATGTTGGAGAATGCACTTAATAGGATTAACATTATTCACCAAGGGGTAGAAAAGTTCAACAAATTGTTCCAACCCCTGTTTCAGAAAGGGTTACCTGAGTTTTGGGGTCCAGAGGGGAAGCTAATCCCTCAAAGCAAATATGTCGAACTGCTACAAAAGGAAAGACTAAACCATGAAAAATTTGAGGGTATGAATGGTGGGATAAAGGGACAGGTAATCATCGATAAACTCAGTGAGGAATTTGAGTTGTTGGAAACACTCATGACTGTCAAATCAGATCTCCCAGCTATTGGCCATAGCCCCTTGATTGACCTGGATGTCATCCTAAAGGAGTTATTTGAGATGGCCACCCCTGCAGACCAACAATGGAAAGATATAGAGTGAGAAATCATCATCCTGGAAGGCCCACCCGCAGCTGAGTTAGTCGTAGTCTATTAAAAATATGCTTGGAGTTGTTGTTTTCATCAAGCGATTCAAAAATCCCCAGAGGTCGAGATTTCCCTTTTGGTTGGTCACGTACAGCACAACATGCCTTCCCGAAATGTTTTGTGGGCACGACACATCTGCCACATCAAAGTTTGTTAGGATTTAGGATGTACTTTTGGGTTTGATTCTTGCAATGTAACTAATTTTGATGCCCTGTTTTGAGATACATCTCGTTTTGAGATACATCTCGGGGGTAAATTGCACTATAAATGTAACCTCTACGGAGGAGGAAGGGTTTGACTTTCATTTTTGAAACCTTGTGCTTGGATTGTAGCTTTGTAAACTTTCTTGGAAGTGTTAATGAAAAGTGATTTTTTGAGTTTCTAAGATTCATCACAGTGTTCATATTCAGTTTGTGTTTCCTGTTTGCTTCATTTTCATATGTGTAAATTCTGCTAATGCTTTCTAGAGAAAACCATGACCTCTCTTGACCCTACTAAGGGCTGTTGTGACATGTCTTAAGCCTGCTAGGACTGTCGTAACTGGCTAAAAGTGCCTTGAGGACTATTAAGGGTTCCAAGAATGTGTATGAAGGTACCATGACCTATTGTGGGTTACTAAGGGTGTCGTGAGGGTGTGTAAATTTGTTGGTAGCATAATTGTGTACCGCTTGACTAGGCTGTGATCTCTTAGTATGGATGGCAATCTGTGTTAGGACTAGTATGCAGTTCACTACCCTTTATTGGACTAGTTATGCAACTAATGAAACCCCTGAGTTGATGCCTCTCACCCATGTGTTGGCTACCAAGCTGGGAGAAAATCTCACAGAGGTCAGAAAGAATGGAACCTTCTCATGGTTAAGTCTTGATGGAAAACAGAAGTAACCATTGAGTACAAAAATGAGAGTGGTGCATGGTTCCTCTATGCATTCACATAGTTCTCATCTCCATTGAACATGATGAGACAACGACCAATGAACAAGCTTTATCTAAAGGAAGTGGGTGGGCTCAATTTTTATACAAGGGGGATATACTTTGAATAGTAAACTGTAATGACCCCCATTAGATCCTGCTAATTTTTTTGGCTTATTTGCTTATGTAATTTGGTTAAGGGATTTTGTAAAAACACTTGTCAAAAATACCATTGAGCTGTGCCAAATAGTATTAGTTGGTTTTTATATTCAATGTACTGGTGATATGTTGATGTAGGAGCATAGGCTCAAGAGGGCGAAGTCATTCATGACTTCACAAGGTCAATGGAACTCTTAAGAGACCTAGGGTCTCATGCATTTGTAATTTGCTTTATTTTGTAAAAGCTAAATAAAATGGATAAGGAATCTAGATCATTTTCCACATGTAATAGTTAGGATTGAGTTAGTTGTGAGTCATACGGTTAGCAAATATCAATAAGGATTGTACTCCTTTATTATACGATCTGGAAACAGAATCCTCTTGTATTTAAATCAGTTCGAGTTATTTTTTTAGAAACTTACAGAGCTTGTTGGCTCGCATAATCTTAGGATAGGTCATATAGGTTTGACGATAGCTCATAGAGCTTGAGGGGGAGACAAATTCTACATAGCATGAATGGAGGAATGAGAGGTGCATAGAAGAGTGAGCGAGGAGTGAACAAGTAGAATTCTCTGTGTATTTGAATTTCTGGTGAATTGAATAAAGAACAGAGGATTGGACTCTGTGTGTGGTTTTGATGGATTTCATGTCTTCATATAGTTCTATATAAGTATGAATTCATCCTGCATTCACTCCATATAACCTTGTATATAAACTCTATGGCTTTGGATTGCCATATTTGTCGAATTGCAGAGAATAATTGATCCTGTTAGTGATCAATTCAGTGAAGCTTTGTATAGGTTTAAACCTTAACCAGTCGCTCAAATAAAACAAGATCGTAGAGTGGGGATCGATCGTGGGGAAGATCGACAGTTTATAGTGATATCGTTGGGAGAAGTTGCAAGCTTTGAAAAAAATTGCATGTGCGCGATATTCTATGGAATGCGCTTAATAAATTTTGGAATCCACCATTGATTTGGTGGGGACACTAATCGAATGATCAGAAATCCACTTTGCTGCGTGAAAAAGTAAGTTGTACAAACACTTGGGCTGGCCACGAAACTGATAGATCAACGATCGAGATCAACAGCAGGGAAGAAGCGTTGTGCAGAAACTCTTTTTTCAAAAGTGTCAAAGGTCTAAAGGCTGACTTCCAATTCCTGCCTTCCGAAAATAATTCCGTTGCGGAAGGGAACATGTGAAAACCTAGAATTTCACTACGAAATAAAGTTAGACAGTGCGGAAATTTGTTTAACACAAAGAGTTTGTTTCGAATCTCAAGGGTTTTGAATTTTGTACGCAAATCAGTGCCATCATATGTGTAAATTGACTATAATATTCATATCTTGATTTTCGTAGCGCTAACAATGAACAGTAAATGAAAAAGAGATTGCTTTGCATAAATAACAAGGAAAATAAACCCTAAATATCATATTCATATAACTTTGAGTTTACAATGATTGTAACAACAGCTCTAAGGTGGACAAGAAAATCTGAAATTGCTTTAACTCTTACCTGTAGCTTCCTAGGCGTGCACAATGATTTATGGAAGTGAGCTTTGGTGTCTCAATTTTTCTATGGTGTCTGCCCTGCCCTACAAGCTCCTCAAAACAACCCAAATCGTCTTCTTCTTGTTACTATGTTGCAGCACCCTTCTTCACTTCCTAGAAACATTATGCACAGTCGTAACAAGAAGGAAGACTACAATGAGATTACCCAACAAAGATGTAGTAGATTCTTGTAGGTGTCAATATTGATTGCAGCTCCCTTTTTGGCTGTAACAACCCTTTATATTGTCCCAGACGAACCGTGGGGATCACTGTATATGTGGAACTGTAAATCGAACAAGATTGTGTCCTCTCCAACAGAAAGTAAATCGTCCTCACAAACAAGACTGTGTCCTCTCCAGACGATGTCATGACCCACGTATTCCAAAATCAGCCAACAAATGAAGAATACAACCTCCACAAGATGAAATCAGCCCCTTTGTTACTCTTTTTTTCAAAAACATAAAAACCAAAAAAGACGAAAAAAGAGAATATGCATGAATCTATAGCATCTTATATCTAGATGGGCCTGAAAATTTGTTGTATGTATAACCACGGCATGAGCCTATAATACCAGGTATAATATAATATTGTTACTTGTTAGACTCATAGAAAGACCCCCTTGGGATAAACCTTATTATAAAATATGGTATGGGGATGGCGCTAGGGAGTCCTAGTTTCGTATAGTCTTATTTTAATTATTGCATAAGTGTTTCTAGCTTCTATTCTATTGCTTGTCAAGGATATTTATAACTTACATCGTAGGGAGGATCTATGGGTTAAATATAAATATCTTTCTAATGTGGAGATATCCCAACTTGTATACTAGCTAATATATGTTGTTAGTATGACAGGAGATGAAGATGTTAAAGTTGTCACCACCATTTTAACATATCAATGTATTTGTAGGAGGAGTTATAAATGGCTTCGATCACCTCATTTAATGGCTTGGAAGGTATACGAAACTTCATTTCCTTTAGAGCTCAAGAAATCTCGCTTGGGAGTGAGTAAATTAGTCAAAGGTGTAGTGCTGCAATGGCCTTAACATTATTAGAGATTACTTGGTTCAATAATTTCATGTGCCACCTGTTGTTGACTCTCCAATGACCTAATTAAATAGAAATTTTGATGCAGGCTTCTGTAAAAACTACTACACTTCCACCACTAAAATGGTTCATTGAACAATGCAAATACATAAATGAGGTGGAGGATATAGATTGGCATCGCATGATTAAATGTAACCCCGTATATCTCTTCTCATTATTCTAATATCCCTGGTTAACTAATTGATATGTCAATTAAGAAAGTAGATTTGTAAGGCATACCACCATAGAAATTTTAGCTCATATGATCTCCATAAGAAGAGAGATCATAAATCCAACCAATAAAAAAACAAGAAATAATTGTTTGAATGGATATGATAGATCTCTTAGTAAGGCAAGAAACAATAATGAGTCATATCATGCCACTAGTTACAAATAAGAGATAAAAGATAAAATATCTTGTGTATAATCATAAGAGAGTCTATGGAAATAGACTAATTTAGTACAATTATTTTATCCTTATGGTATCCTTACTTATTGACATGGGACCTTGAATGATATATAAGTAATTTGATCAAGTAACAGGTAAATCCACCTAGGTAATGCAGTAGATACTGACTAGAAATAATACTATGTTTGGATAAGACAATCATTTTCAATTAGGAATGATGATTCAGGGAATACTTAAGGATAGATTAGATGACATTTTGGATCTATATAGCCATCTTTTTCTCTGATCTAGCTACAAGATTGTCATGGTTCACTAATTCATATAACAAGTGTTGTAGGTATTAGAAAGGTGTCATTTCCATCATTAACACCTACAATACTAGGTATAATATACCTATAATTTGTTTGATAATTATAAAGAGATGGAGGGTTGACATTGTAGGTTAAAAATTATACTTAAAAGGAGATGGGGGTCACATCATATTCATATGGTCCAGCAAGCAAGTTATCATATTATCATTAGGAGAATTGTTTCAATGGTATTAATACTGGTCTATAATACATAGGCTAATGGTTCGAGTTCCTTTTTATATTTATAATAATTGCATGTGGTTAATGGAAGAGGTTATATAAAAATTCTTAATAATTAAAAGGATTATATAGGTTCGTGTAGGTTTTCTCCAGGTAGGACCTTAACCAATGTATTAATGAATTTTCAAACTTATGGAGAGCATAAAGATTAAATGCAACATCGTATATCTCTTCTCCTAATTATTCTAATAACCATCATTAGCTAATTGATATGTCAATTAAGAAATTAGATTTGTAAGGCATGCCACCATAGAATTTTTAGCTCATATGATATCCATAAGAAGAGAGATCTTAAATCCAACCAAGAAAAAAAACAAGAAAAAATTGTTTGAATATTATTCTGTGGAAATAGACTAATTTAGTACAATTATTTTATCCTTATGGTATCCTTACTTATTCGCATGGGACCTCGAATGATATATAAGTAATTTGATAAAGTAACCGGTAAATCCACCTATGTATAAATACATGCAGTAGATACCGACTAGAAATAATACTATGTTTGGATATTGTAACCTCGATATCTAACCTTAGATGAAATTAATGACATCCCTTATGTGGTAAGCTAAAATTGATTGCTAGTGAGCTTGAATACATTGAAACAAACTCACTGCCCCCGTACTTATACAAATAAATATCGCAATCAATGCATTATGAGCCATGGTTATTACATTATTAAACTTCATGTCATCCACCACAATAGGATAATATACATGGTCGATTTCATGGTATACCCTCTCAACCTCCTTATTTGTATCAAGTCATTTTCCTTGTGAAATCAATTAATTCATCAAAGGATTATTAATCAAGTATGAATATTTGGTTGATCACAACCATTTTCCTTCATATGCTCCAATAGTGCAAGATAAACGACAACTTTGCCTCCTTTGCAATGTCCATTATTCAAGGTAGTATATGTTACTTCATTTGGTGTCAATCATTTTCAGTTAGGGATGATGGTTAAGTATACTTAAGGATAGTTTAGATGAAATTTTGGATCTGTATAGCCATCTTTTTATCTGATCTAGCTGCAAGATTGTCACGGTTCACTAATTCATATAAAAAATGTTGTAGGAATTAGAAAGGTGTTATTTCCCTCATTAACACCTACATTACTAGGTATAATATACCTATAATTTGTTTGATAATTATAAAGAGATTGAGGGTTGACATGTTAGGATTATAATGAGCATCATTAACATAATAATGAGCGAGAAATAAACATTATAACAAGCAACCACATATAGACACACAATATACCCTGGAAACCCCATGCGGAGAAAACCAGCACCAATGAAGATCTTCATTACATGGCCAAAACCGGCAATCTGGGCCAAGTGAGCTAGTCACCGCTCACCTCCAGGCCTATTTACAATGGAGCCTCCTCAAGCCTTATAAAGGCTTAATCACATGCAATACCATGGGACAATACCATGGGCTACAACAAACCATGTGACCAAACCATGTGCTAGACCTAAAACAACTTTGACTCGATCTCAAGTCAAGGTTAACCCTAACAATCCCCCCTTTAAACTTGACTTGGAGTAATCACCAACTCCCCTCAAGTATTTACCGAGGAATCTTACATACACCCCCCTATCACCTAGGTCTATCTCCCGACTTTACCAGTGAGTTACCAGGGGTATGCATGCCTTACCAGGTCTTACAGCCATATGCCCATTTACATGCAAACCGCTCCATTACATTATTATTTTTTTCATGTGCCTTCATGGTGACTAATCACCATCACCATCTGTTGCTTCATCATCTCGCTTTATTGCTCGTCTACTTGTCATGATCCTTTTGTACCTGCATCCAAACTCTGTCATTGATGTCCATATAAAGAAAAATCCATCTACCGGATTACATGGGTCATCGGCCGCTGTAACCACCAGTTCTCTAGGAATTCTCTTCACATACATGGCTCATCAATCTTGGTCCCAAAATCGAGATTAAACCATCTCACATTTCTCCCGTAATCGAAGACTCAACCTCTCTGATCCACATCAAGCTAGGCTACAAGTACACCTGCCACCCTCATACCTACCTAGTGGTTCATTCCACACTTGATGCAACATCCCTTCTTTGCGCATAAGAGGGATACCTTGTGCTTTTAGCATCCAGAGAAATCCAAACTTGCCTACGACTAAGTTTCACATGGACCAAAAAATTACTGCTAGGGTGTCGGGTACCACCGAACATGCACCCCACAATTTGATTCAACATAGAAACACCAACGAGCATAACCAAGCCAAACCATGGCTCTGATACCAATTGTTAGGTTAAAACGAGCAATACAACATTAAATATAATAATGAGCAAGAAATAAACATTATCACAAGCAACCACATATAGACACACAATATACCCTGGAAACCCCATGCGGGGAAAACCAGCACCAATGAAGATCTTCATTACATGGCCAAAACCGGCCATCCAGGCCAAGCGAGCTAGTCACCGCTCACCTCCAGA
Organism: Pseudotsuga menziesii; assembly: GCA_001517045.1. Classification (NCBI taxonomy): domain Eukaryota; kingdom Viridiplantae; phylum Streptophyta; class Pinopsida; order Pinales; family Pinaceae; genus Pseudotsuga; species Pseudotsuga menziesii. The sequence goes on along the minus strand of LPNX011153903.1, from coordinate 147,807 downwards.
CCTATTTACAATGGAGCCTCCTCAAGCCTTATAAAGGCTTAATCACATGAAATACCATGGGACAATACCATGGGCTACAACAAACCATGTGCCCAAACCATGTGCTAGACCTAAAACAACTTTGACTCGATCTCAAGTCAAGGTTAACCCTAACATGACAATGTAGGTTAAAAATTATACTTATAAGGTGATGGGGGTCACATCATATTCATATGGTCCATCAAACAAGTTATCAGATTTTTAGGAGAATAGTTTCAATGGTATAATGCATGTCTAAAATACATAGGTTATTAATGTCGGTTCAAATTCCTTTTATCTTTATAAGAATTGCATATGGTTGGAAGAGGTTATAATGATAAAAATTCTGAATATTTAAAAGGATTATATAGGTTATCCTGTAGGTTTTTTCTAGGTAGGACCTTAACCGATGTATTAATGAATTGTCAAACTTATGGAGAGCATATAGATTATATGTAACACTATATATTTCTACTCATAATTATTCTAATATCCCTCGTTACCTAATTGATATGTCAATTTAGAACAATTATTTGATCCTTATGGTATCCTTACTTATTGACATGGGACCTTGAATGATATATAAGTAATTTGATCAAGTAATCGGTAAATCCACCTACGTACGTATAAATTCATGTAGTAGATACTGACTAGAAATAATACTATGTTTGGATTTTGTAACCTCAACATCTAACCTCGGATGAAATTAATGGCATCCCTTATGTGGTAAGATAAAATTGATTACTAGTGCACTTGAATACATTGAAACAAATTACTCACTTCCCCCATCCTTCTACAAATAAACATCACAATCAATGCATTATAAGCCGAGGTTATTAAATTTTTTAACTTCATGTCATCCACCACAATAGGCTAATATACATGGTCGATTTCATGGTATACCCTCTCAACCTCCTTATTTGTATAAGTCATTTTCCTTGTGAAATCCATTCATCAAAGGATTATTAATGTAAGTATGAATATTTGGTTGATCACAACCATTTTCCTTCATATATATGCTCCACTAGTGCAAGATAAATGATAACTTTGACTCCTTTGCAATGTCCATTATTCAAGGTAGTATATGTTACTTCATTTGGTGTCAATCATTTTCAATTAGGGATGATGGTTAAGGATACTTCAGGATAGTTTAGATGAAATTTTGGATCTATATAGCCATTTTTTTCTTTGATCTAGCTACAATATTTTCCTGGTTCACTAATTCATATAACAAGTGTTGTAGGAATTAGAAAGGTGTCCTTTCCATCATTTTTAACACCTACATTACTAGGTATAATATACCTAGAATTTGTTTGATAATTATAAAGAGATTGAGGTTTGACATTGTAGGTTAAAAATTACACTTATAAGGTGATGGGGTAATATCATATTCATATGGTACATCAAACAAGTTATCATATTATCATTAGGAGAATAGTTTCAATGGTATAATGCAGGTCTGAAATACAAAGGTTATTAATGTCGATTCAAATTCCTTTTATCTTTATAAGAATTGCATATGGTTGGATATAGAGGTTATAATGATAAAAATTCTGAATATTTAAAAGGATTATATAGGTTATATTGTAGGTTTTGTCCAGGTAAGGACCTTAACCAATGTATTAATAAATTGTCAAACATATGGAGAGCATATAGATTAAATGGAACACCGTATATTTCTTCTCATAATTATTCTAATATCCCTTGTTACCTATTTGATATATTTATTAAGAAAGTAGATTTGTAAGGCATACCACCATAGAAATTTTAGCTCATATGATCTCTATAAGAAGAGAGGCCATAAATCCAACCAAGAAAAAAACTAGAAAAAATTGTTAAGGGAATATTGCATATGATAGATCTCTTTGTAAGGAAAGAAAAAATAATGAGTCATATCATGATGCCAGTAGTTACAAATAGAAAATCAAAGAGAAAATATATATCTTTTGTACAATCATAAGAGAGTCTATGGAAATATACTAATTAATTAGTACAATTATTTGATCCTTATGGTATCCTTACTTATTGACATGGGACCTTGAATGATATATTAGTAATTTGATCAAGTAACCGATAAATCCACATACATATAAATGCATGCAGTAGATACCGACTAGAAATAATTCTATGTTTGGATATTGTAAGCTCAACATCTAACCTCTGATGAAATCATTAATGACATCCCTTATGTGGTAAGCTAAAATTGATTACTAGTGCACTTGAATACATTGAAACAAACTCACTACCCCCATCCTTCTACAAATAAACATCACAATCAATGCATTATAAGCCATGGTTATTACATTATTTAACTTCATGTCATCCACCACAATAGGCTAATATACATGGTCAATTTTATGGTATACCCTCTCAAACTCCTTATTTGTATCAAGTCGTTTTCCTTGTGAAATCCATTCATCAAAGGATTATTAATGTAAGTATGAATTTTTGGTTGATCACAACCATTTTCCTTCATACGCTCCACTAGTGCAAGATTGTAACGTCCCCGACCCTCCGACCGGCAAAGAGGATGCTACGATACATCAAATCATCCAGGCATCTATCCCCATGAACATGAACATACATTCATATAGTGCTGAAGAATGATACTAAAAACATAAAACATTTTATGAAGCATAATCACTCATATACACAATGGAAGCAAAACATATCAATCAACATTCATGCATATATAGATCATCATTTAACATGTATAACATCATTCGTCAATGGTAATTATCATTGCAGACACAAGTTAGGTAAGGATACTTATCTTATAAAGAGCTTGTTCTGCAACTAGCAACGTCACTGCAACGTTCCACCCAACCGTAGGCTCGAGTGCTCTTTAATCTCTCAGCAATGCGGCCACCCCCAAGACGGCCATGATTCCCCAAGGAATAAGGAACTAAACAGGCTTACACATAGCCATGGATAACAACACCACAAGGGTACACAGTTCATCCAAGCCAACACAGTTGGGTTTATCAGGCGAACAGCAGATCAACCAAGCCAACAAAGTTGGGTTTATCAGGCCATCCAGGAGCTGGGAAAGGCTAATGCTAATCTGGTGAGCTCACTAAAGAGCTACAGACACCAACACCAAAGCTAGCCTAGCTTCTAGAACACCCACACACACCCAACACAAGGAAGTCAGTCCCTTCTCTGCAACGCAGTCCCTCAGACCCTTATCTTCCCTCCAGTGCTCTTCAGGGGTTGTGGAGAAGAAAGCTAGCTTAGTAGATCTGTCTGTGTGGTTCTCAACCCACCAGGTTTATCAAGCACCTCAAGCCCTCATTCACCACTCCAAATCAGTCCGAGGACAAATCCATTGCATGCAAGCATCCAAACAGAGCTATTCAAGCTTTTACAGGGGAAAACATAGTCCAACAATCGTGGACAACCAGCAGTCCGCCACACTATGAACCCTCAACACGGATTCTTAATATAATCGCTGGAGAAAGATATACAGACCAGAAAATGGAAAGAGAACAAAACTCCCAAACTATGCGGGATGGAAAAAGACACAACTAAATACAACGTGGAAGAAAATTACGGTCATGACGCAGCAATAGCATAGCAGTCTTCACCTCACGATTCAGCGAAGAAGGTTGGAACAAATGCTCAGTCCAGAAATGCATGGGGAAAATTGATTCTCTGTTTGAATGGAAAGAACAAAACACACAGACCGGGATCAGTGATGAAACCACAACAGTATAACGACGGTGGGAAAGACCAACACTTTGCATGAGCAGGGGAATAATACTCACAGACTAGCAATGCGTGAGAGACAAAGGGCGAACCCCAAACAAAGGAATGTGTATTCCTTTAACTCTGTCTGTGTGAGGTGAATGAACAGCCACCGTTCGGTTAGTGGACAGACCATCCGAAATCCAGAAGGTGGTCATGGAGAGAGTGCAGGCGCATTGGGAGAATGGCCATCGTGGCGTAGTGGCCTTGCTGTCAGCGAATAGACGCCCCACTAACAACAGAAAAATGAAGGTGGTGGTTGGATGAGACAAGGGAGGGTGAGTGAAGAGAGTGGTGACACATGGATTTTCCCCTCCATGGCTCAAGATTTAGCTTTCCCCCTCCTTACCCTTGGGAAATCATGCCCCTTCTCATTTTAGTTGCAGTGAACATAGATGGTCGGGTTATTTAATTAAATGTGTGTTTACATGATGTCACATTTAATATATATGCCACATGTCCCGATATACCATCGGTGACCATTTCAATCCAAAACATATCATAACCAAATCATGGTGGGGCCTTGGCCTTTAGCTCCGCACCAAGATCATTTACAACATCTGTATCATATATACTAAATGCAAGCGGGGTCAAACCGAGGTGTTACAAAGATAAACGACAACTTTTCCTCATTTGCAATGTCCATTATTCAAGGTAGTATATGTTACTTCATTTGGTGTCAATCATTTTCAGTTAGGGATGATGGTTAAGGGAATACTTATGGATAGATTAGATGAAATTTTGGATCTATATAGCCATATTTTTATCTGATCTAGCTACAAGATTGTCATGGTTCACTAATTCATATAACAAGTGTTGTGGGAATTAAAAAGGTGTCCTTTCCCTCATTAACACCTACATTACTAGGTAAATTATACCTATAATTTATTTGATATTTATAAAGAGATTGAGGGTTGGCATTGTAGGTTAAAAATTATACTTATAAGGTGATGGGGATCACATCATATTCATATGGTCCATCAAACAAGTTATCATATTATCATTAGGAGAATAGTTTCAATCGTATAATACAGGTCTGAAATACATAGATTATTAATGTCGTTTCAAATTCCTTTTATATTTATAAGAATTGCATATGGTTGGAAGAGGTTATAATGAAAAAAAAAATGAATATTTAAAAGGATTATATAGGTTATCTTGTAGGTTTTCTCTAGGTAGGACCTTAACCAATGTATTAATGAATTGTCAAACTTATGGAGAGCATATAGATTATATGTAACACAGTATATTTCTACTCATAATTATTCTAATATCTCTCGTTACGTAATTGATATGTCAATTTAGTACAATTATTTGAGTCATATCAATGCATGCATGATATCAATTTAGTACAATTATTTGAGTCACAATCAATGCATTATAAGCCATGGTTATTACATTATTTAACTTCATGTCATCCACCACAATAGGCTAATATACATGGTCAATTTCATGGTATACCCTCTAAACCTCCTTATTTGTATCAAGTCATTTTCCTTGTGAAACCCATTCATCAAAGGAGGCAAAGTTGTCATTTATCTTGCACTAGTGTAGTATATGAAGGAAAATGGTTGTGATCAACCATATATTCATACTTATGCAATGTCCATTATGCAAGGTAGTATATGTTACTTCATTTGGTGTCAATCATTTTCATTTAGGGATGATGGTTAAGGGAATACTTAAGGATAGATTAGATCAAATTTTGGATCTATATAGCCATCTTTTTATATGATCTAGCTACACGATTTCCATAGTTCACTAATTCATATAACAAGTGTTGACACCTACAATACTAGGTATATACCTATAATTTGTTTTATAATTATAAAGAGATGGAGGGTTGACATTGTATGTTAAAGATTATACTTATAAGGAGATGGGGGTCACATCATATTCATATGTTCCATCAAGCAAGTTATCGGATTTTAATTAGGAGAATAGTTTCAATGGTATAATACTGGTCTAAAAACATAGGTTAATTGTTCAAATTCCTTTTATCTTTATAAGAATTGCATATGGTTGGAAGAGGTAATGATAAAAAATCTTAATATTTAAAAGGATTATATAGGTTCTTGTAGTTTTTCTCTAGGTAGGTCCTTAACCAATGTATTAATGAATTGTCAAACTTATGGAGAGCATATAGATTAAATGCAACACCGTATATCTCTTATCATAATTATTCTAATATCCCTAGGTATAAATGCAGTAGATACCTACTAGAAATAATAATATGTTTTGATGTAACCTCAGCATCTAACCTCAGATGAAAATGAAATCCCTTATGTGGTAAGCTAAAATTGATTACTAGTGCACTTGAATCTATTGAAACAAACTCATTGTCCCCATCCTTCTAAAAATAAACCTCACATTAAGTGCCTTAGAAGCCATGCTTATTACATTATTTAACTTCATGTCTACCACCACAATAGGCTAATATTGCATTTCCTTTTGATGCATTTGTTTGGTTCCCACCTACATGACTCCCAGTATGAGGGTCGTTCTCCTTTTCATTGAAAATATTAGGAGAAAAGTCAGGCGTTTTTGCTATCTATACCAAAAAAAAACACCAAAAAAAAGGAAATTAAATTTTCCAAAAAGAAACAAAATAATAAAAAAAAATGGGACCCCTGACATAAATTTTCACATTTTATCTCCCGCGAATAGTTTTGTCAAGAAAGGGCAGCGTTTTCTTTTTGCACAGGCCAGCGTTTACTTGATTGGAATCTGGTATTCAACACCATGAAAGCTGAAGCTGATCTGTTGGGATATATTGAGGTGAACTACATGAGGTGTAACTTAAGTTTCAATGCATTCTTGTTCGGTGTGCTACGTTATTGCAGGTAAATTATCAATGCTTTTGTGAAAACAACATAAAACCTAAAAACATCAAACACTGAAAACATTATGTGGTTTATATATTGACAGAAATATAAATTGTGGTTCCTCTGGTACAAAATTTTAAGTGTAATACACATTTTGTACAAAATTTTATCATATGCTTAGTAAGTGTAATACACATTATGTGGTTTCTTTATTGACAGAAATCAAAATAGTGGTTCCTATGCTACAAAGTTTTACAAATTCTATAAAAATTTTGGTTTCCTCTAGGGCTGACCGTGGGCTGACCGTGGATTGTGGTGGCTCTTCCTCTAGGGCTGACCGTGGATTGCCAAAAATCAAAATAGTGGTTCCTATGCTACAAACTTTTAAAAATTCTGTGAAAATTTTGGTTTCCTCTACGGTTGATTCGTGGACTGTTTGACATTCATTTAGCTGAGTTGTGATTTTTTTGTGAGCACTAGAGTTGGACTACACTTTCCCATTGCTACAAGACCATTACCGTGTTCATATTTGGGGCTTCCTGCGTAAACCTTGTCCTGCTTGCAAACTCTAAGGCTGAGGGGTCTTCACTCTTGGAGACTGAGATATCTTGTTGGCTATTGTACGTGTCTAACCTAAACCTACAATAGTCTAACCCTCTCTCTCTCTCAAGTTATGACATCTGTTCCTTTTAGCAGATAGTACTTACAGATAGTATTCCCTTTTACTTTTGAAACTCGTTATATAGATTAATCGTTTAAACAACTTTCAGTTAAGAATTGAGTGATGATAGACTTTTTTTTGGTTAATTATACAGGCTTTGTACAAGTGGAGACATGGAGGTAAGTGATTGTTTGTGATTGAAGTATATCATTATTTTTATTTAACTTAAATTCTTTTTTGTTAACAGAATTGAGTAGGTTTTATATTAATAAAACCGTGGTTGAGCCACCCAAGAGGTTACATCTTTGAGTTCTTTGCAAAAAACAAAATTCCCCATCACAACAAATGGGAATACTACTTTTATTTAATTTAAATTATTAGAACATATTACTTTGTACTTTAATAACAATCCAATAAGCTATGGCTAATCAATACTGTAATAATTTTTTTTAAAACAGGCAAAGCAAGTTATGACACAAAATCAAAAAAATATGATTATGAAAATTTCAAAAAGAACGTGTCAAAATGATTAAATGGGAAAGAAAGGGACATGCATCTCAGAAGGTAAATATTTAGAAATAGAACAATGTATTTCCTTATGTAGCTATATAATTCTTTTTTTTTGGTATGATGATGCTAGGCATATGTTTAATAGCATTCTTGGTTACAGCTACCAAGAAGAGGAAAATACAAACAATAGAAAAGAAGATTAGTACACCTTATATGCCTTTGAATGACTGTACTAGTCCTAACAAAGAAGCAAATGACAATCATACATTTTCCTCTTTTCAAGAGGAGGAGCAACATGAACAAGGTAATCCCATTTATTCAATTTTTTCTAGTTCCTTATAACTATAAATCTTATTATTAAGAAATACATAACACCTTTATGTGTCCTTATTTTATAGAAGATGTTCACAAATAACCATGTCATATGGATAACAATGTAGAAGGGGAAGATTCCTCGACACAAAAAGAGGCGGAGCAACATGAAGAACAAGGTAAGGTCATTAATGTATAATTTTGTAGTTCTTCATAAATAAAATATTATGACTTAGAAATCCATAACACCTTTACGTGCCCTTCTTTTATAGAAGATGTTCACAAAGAACAATGCCAACAAGATATTAGTAGTTAAGGTGAAGATCCCTCTACACAAGCATTGACAGAGAAAGTCAAGAAGAAAGGTAGAGGAGCAACTAAATGTGCAGAAATCAACAACTTGGAGGAAAAGATCGAAATTCATATCAATGAAAGGAACCAACGAATTAGTCCAAACTCCGTGAAGCTATCTTCGCTACTAGGTGTGTTCGCAAGGGAAATGGTTCCATTCAAGTATTTTGATTGGAGGAAGGTTTCAGATCAATTAAAGAAGCACTTGTGGAACATTATTAATGTGAGTATTAGACATTACGTGTATTTGTTTTCAAAATTTCTATTTTTGGATGATTTTGAAGTTTATTTTCAAACGATGTATGGCATCTAAAAATGCAATTCTTGTATGTTGCAGGCAAAATTTACAATCCATCAAGTCCTTAAAGAATATTGTATGAAATCCATTGGTCATAAGGAAAACAATCATAGATATCAGTTGACCAAAAAATACTGTGACCCTTATGAGTCAACAGAGGAAAGATTAAAAAATGCCCCTCCAATTAGGATAAGTGAGACAATGTGGAGAGAATTAGTCCTATCACGAGCCATCACTGAATTCCTGGTAAGAAAAAATTTCGCATATTATATAATCAAGTTTTTTAGAATGTCTACTGGCTTGTAATGTTGACTTATATATGTTATTTTCAATTGATTTCTAGGATATAAGGGAAAAAAAAGAAGGAAAATAGAGAAAAGGAGAGGGACTTGCACACCTCTGGACATCAAGGTTATCAACGGGTCGAAGATGATATGGTATACAATTGTGATGATATTTTATCCAATATGAGAAATATTAGCATATTTTAGTGTCATTTTAATGTCACAACTTAACCATACTATTTTATTTGTTGCAACTAGAAAAAATCTATAGCCTCTGATCATACAACTACAAGCATTGCTAGGGTAGACTTATGGAAGAAGTGCCATCAAAAGAAGGATGGCACTCCAATCACAACAGTTGTAGGAGAAACAATAGTATGTTCTCAACCTTTTAATTTAGATATTGATTAAAATCTCATTTTACATGTTGCAAATGCTTTCTTCTATGATCTGATTTAATTGTATGTCAATGTTAGCAAAAAATTGAACAAGCACAAGTAGAAGTTGCATCTCAAGACTTTGCAGCTAGGGATGATTCCCTTTCCAAGTTACTAGGGGTTGATGCAAGAGGACAATGTCATGGCATTGGCTTAGAAGTTATTCCAACTAATTTTTTTGGCAAAAGTCCATACAAGGAGATGCTAGCTGTAAGCCAAGCTACAATGAAAGAAAAAACAGAGGAAATCTCATCTTTGAAAACGACAATAATTGAACTACTAAAAAGAGTAAAAGATATGGAGAGAGAACATGTGGTAAACAAAGAAAGTGTTAGTGTCCAATTCTTTACTCTTGTCTAAGTATACATATTTTCACAATAATGATCTGAAGGATAATATATGATTGCTCAAATAAACAGTGTCCTACGGTACAAAATGCGCATGTTGAAATCATGCATGTGGTGGAGTTTAGTTGTTTAAATATTATTTTAAATAATATTTTTTTCATCTTTTGAATATATATATATATATATATATATATTACATTTTGTTGCCTTGACAGAGCAATACATGGGACATAACAACCCCTATGAATGGACCAATACAAAAGAAATTAACTTCAATGCATACTCCATCATCCCTAGTAAGTATTGGAAATTTTCATAATTTAGTTCAATTTTATTTTATTTTATCAATATATTAGAAATCATTCTCTTTTGGGTGCAGAGTCGTGCATCAAAATATGATGACCTTTTGGTACATAAAACACCAATGGTTCCATCGAAACTGCAAATTGACAAAATGAAAACACCAATTCAGGTAAGATTATAATTATTTAATCTAGGATCATCAATGTTTAAATTCTTATATCCATGCATCTTACTTTGTCTCATTTATTTGCAGGGTCAAGTTAATGCTAATGAGTTGACACCAACTTCCCAATTGGGAATGCAAGGAAAGAAATGCTTTCTCATTGCATTTAACTCAAGGGTTAAAGTTGCAAGGGCAACAATACATAAGACTGACCCGAATGCAATGGTACACTATATCCCTATTGGAAAAGGCTATATTATAATGTGAATCCGATAGAAATTTTAGATCCTCTATTTGAAAATATAGCTCTTCCACGTCCCAGTAGCGCATTATGTAATCTATCAGATGCTTTGTTGAGCTTCATTCCTTGTCATAAGGATGGCATTGAACTATGTAACTAGTGCTTATACCGTGTGACTAGTGATTTCATTGATGTTGTATCAACTGAGAATAGTTGATTTATTGAATATTTATACTTAGATCAGGACATAGTTTATAATTTTTTGTAGTTCGGGATTAATCTTTACATTTAATTAAAATTTTGGGCACAAGTTGCAATTATATGCCATGGGCACAATTTCTGATTTTGCAATACATCAGTATTATATAATCTTCGTTGCATGTGAAATGAGATGTTGTGTTGCGAATATGTGGAATGAGCAGGATGTATATCATATTTTCATTAAGTTTTTTCTTTTGTAAATTAGTTTATCCTTCTATTGCCTTCTATTCCCAAAAACAAACTTTTACAAACAAAAAAAAAACATTAATATAATTTATTTTCCACATTGTAGCAAGAATAAGAAAATGACCAAAATTAAATATATAAAGGAATAAGCTTGCATCTAGAAACAAATTCATATGCAATGATTAACAATAATAGTAAGCTGATTTATTAACTCAATTGAGGCCAAGACCTTTTATGTTGTACAAAACAGCCAATCTACAAATCATTTTGAATTTGAAAAGCAAAACTAAGTTTAAATACAGACTACTCAATTTGCACATTGAAGACACCATGTTTTTTTTTGTAAGGTAAGGAACTACTCTATTGAAAAAAAGTGGTTGTATTACAAAAACAGTTACATTTCAAAGACACATTCCTACTCAAAGAGACAAGCAGGTAGAGTAGTTCTAAACAGATTGTCGGACCCTCCATCCATGATGGAAAACAGGTCCATAGAAAGAAGGAGAGTATCCTTATACAAAAAGACATAATAATTCCTAAAATGAAAAAGCCAACATACAAATATTCTGGCTTTGATAAGCTCACAATATTTCTGACAAAAAACAAAAGAATCCATTGACAAAAACATGGTTAAGGCTTATGGAATGGATCCTCAATGATAGGGCATCCAAATCCAGCGGAAACCGGCTCGCTTGGGTCGTCCTTGGCATCAAAAGTGTCGTCTTTGGAGGAGTCTACGTCTTCGCTGCTAAAGGAGTCGTTGTCTTTGCCGCTACCTACAGGGTTTGTTTAACTAGTAGAGGGGTAGTCTTCCTTTCCAATGCAGGGGTAGTCTTCATCGCTCTTGAGTTTGACCAGCCGCGTTGAGGGCACCAGACAATTCATCTTCCCAGTATTTAACCATGAGGTGCATAGCTTCAAGGATCTCGACATCGAAACCATCACCACTAACCTGAGTACTTAGTTGAATTGGGTGATCAAACTGAGTGCCTCTCCCCATACAACCATGACAAGGGATAACTCATTGTCTACAAGACATGGTTGGCTGATGAAGGGCGATGGTGAGCTCAAAACCAGGGACTAAGTTGCAAAGGGCCGAGTGACTAGGATAAAGCTAAGAACATAGTTGTGAGAACGTAGAGAGCGCGGAGAGAAATTGGTTGAAATGACAAGGGATCCTAGGCATTAAACTGTTGGCACGTTGGCCCAGGAACCAAGGAGATACATTACGTTCGTCCCACAGTGAGGTGACGGTCGTGTCCCTTCGAGCATCCAGGAGATGTCAAAGTCCAAGAGATGAGTTAATGCGTGCAGCCATTGAGTGGGTGATTGCAAGGTGATGTCATGCTGATGACGGGCTTCCCTGTCATCTGCCTCCGTATCCTTGATGGAACTACTGTCACCTAAATCCAGGTATTGAAGTCACCATGTCTATATCTCATTACCTTTTTGTTCAATATCTATATCTATATCCAGGTATTGATGGCATTACTTTTCTGTCTGGTATCTATATCTCCTGGTGACATTGTTATTTATGCAGACTTGGAGAAGACATCCCCATTTATCGACAGTACTAAATCCTTGATGGGCTTGTCATTCTTGTTTGCCCCATTTATTAGCTGCAATGGAATGTGTCCTTTCATGCACTTGTTCAATTATATTCCTTGGATTTCATTCCATAAATTGCATCACTTGTAATGTTGAAACTCTAGTGGAAAATTATAGGTTGATTACAATCACATTTAGAATTCATCCAATATGAGTTAAATAGACAAATTAATAACATCAAGAAGAAACCCTAAAGAATAATTTATTGACCTGCCACAATTGTGGTTTAGGGAAACTAGACCAAGCCTAGGAGAAATAAAAAATTGAACATGTATGGAATTATTGGTAAAATCTGCCTAACTGGCCTTAGGGAAATGCCCGCCATAGCTCATAGGATGATGATAAAAATATTTTGATACTGTGGATCTCTAGAGTGTTGTATGGTGCATCCAACCAGATCATTAGCCTGACCAAAAACTCTTTCAGGAAGAAGATATCAATCTGCCAAAAGTGCCTCTCAACCATATTTGCACTGCTCCAAAAAAATTCCCACCAAGGAGAGAGGAAGAAGCTCCAAAAGATGAAAGTGGTCTTGATGGATTCACCTTATTGGCCTCTACCCATTGTGCATCTCACTTGCCAAATTTGAAGGAAAAATGAAATCACCTTGGTGACCTAGGGTTTGAAGAGAACTGGTTAAGTGTTAGACAAAGAGTTTGAGAGACCAGTTGGAAATGCCCGCAAGGGAGTGTTCATTTGATGATAAAAATCATCAGATGATATGGTCATGTTCATTGTTGAAATGGATATTTAGCCATGCTCTTATTTTTTCTTATGTTGATTAGATAAGGAAAATATCAACCAGCCAAAATAGAAGAAAAATGTTATTTTGCATACTAAAGACAAAGTAGCCTTAAGAGGATGCCTGCCACAAATGGTTTGTTGAATAAAATTCCCACCACAAGTGGTTTGAGACCCTGAAGAAGAATTTATGGACCTACCACAACTATGGTTTAGGGAAATTAGACCAAGCCTAGGAGAAGATAAAAAATTGTCCAAGTATGGAATTATTGGTAAAATCTGCATAACTGGCCTTATGGAAATGCCTGCCACAGCTCATAGGATGATGATCAAAATATTATAAGATTGTGGATCTCTAGAGTGTTGTATGGTGCATCCAACCATATCATTAGCCTAACCAAAATTTATTTTAGGAAGAAGATATTAATCTACCAAAAGTGCCTCTCAGCCATATTTGCACTGCTCTAGAAAAATGCCCGCCAAGGAGAGAGAAAGAAGCTCTAGAAGATTTTACCAAGTATGGAATTATTGGTAAAATATGCCTAACTGTAATTAAGGAAATGCACGCCACAACTCATAGGATGACGAAGAAAATTCCCGCACCACATGGGGATATTGTAGGCTATTGTTTTGTCTACTCAACCATGGTCTTCGTTTGTCCAAAGAGATGATGAAAAAGAATTTATGGACCTGCCAAAAATGTGGTTTAGGGAAATTAGACCAAGCCTACGAGAAGATAAAAAATTGTCCAAGTATGGAATTGTTGGTAAAATCTACATAACTAGCCTTAGGGAAATTCCCGCCATAGCTCATTGGATGATCATAAAAATATTCTATGAGTGTGGATCTAGAGTGTTGTATGGTGCATCCAACAATATCATTAGCCTAACCAAAACGTCTTTCAGTAAGAAGATATTTGTCTGCTAAAAGTGCCTCTCAGTCATATTTGCACTGCTCCAGAAAAATGCCTGCCGAGGAGGGAGAAATAATCTCCAGTAGATGAAAGTGGTCTTGCTGGATTCACCTTGTTGAACTCTACCCATTGGGAATCTCACCTGAAAAAATTGAAGAAAAAACTAAATCACCTTGGTGACCTAGGGTTTGAAGAGAACTAGTTAAGTGTTAGTCAAAGAGTTTGAGAGACCACTTGGAAATGCCCGCAAGGGGGTATTCCTTTGATGATAAAATTCATCAGATGATATGGTCATGTTCATTGTTGAAATGGATATGTAGCCATGCTCTTGGTTTTTCTTATGGTGATCAGATAAGGAAAATATCATGTTCCAAAATAGAAGAAAAATGTTATTTTGCATACTAAAGACAGAAAAAATGGCTAAGTATTGTAAATGGGTTAAGTGATGTCCGCATTAAGATTGATGCCTGCACTAAGGATGATGCCCGCATGGAATGGAATGGCATAGATGATGATGTGGCATGAAGTTGAAATCATTGTTGCATTATGACATTGTTCTAGAGAAATACGACAAATTAGTTAAAATCAGGAAATTGGCTAAGTTTGGGAATATTGGTCCAAGTAGCCTTAAGAAGATGCCCGCCACAAATGGTGTGTTTAAGAAAATGCCTACACCACATGGGGATATTGTAGGCTGTTGTTTTTTCTACTAAACCATGGTCTGATTTTGTCCAAAGAGACCCTGAAGAAGAATTTATGGACCTGCCAAAAATGTGGTTTAGGGAAATTAGACCAAGCCTAGGAGAAGATAAAAAATTGTCCAAGTATGGAATTGTTGGATCTGCATAACTGGCCTTAAGGAAATGTTCGCCACAACTCATGGGATGATGATAAAAATATTATGAGAGTGTGGATCTCTAGAGTGTTGTATGGTGCATCCAACCATATCATTAGACTGACCAAAAAGTCTTTCAAGAAGAAGATGAGTCAATCTACCAAAAGTGCCTGCCAGCCATATTTGCACTGCTCCAAAAAAATGCCCTCCAAGGACAGAGAAAGAAGCTCTAGAAGATGAAAGTGGTCTTGCTAGATTCACCTTGTTGGCCTCTATCGATTGTATCTCACTTGCCAAGTTTGAAGGAAAAATGAAATCACCATTAGAGGAAATTTCAATTTAAAATGGACCTTCCAAAAATATTACAAAATCCATGTCATCATGTAGTAGCCAATCAAAATGTTTTAAAATTAAAAAAGGGAGCACCTCTTAAACAATTTTTTAATATAAGTTTGGGGATAGGTATCATAAAAAAACTACTTTTTTTGTTCATATTTTCAACGTATCTCCATGTGTTTTTACTCAAATTTTGATCAGGAGAGCTCGGTGGATACAGAATTAAATTCCCCATCCAACGAGTACCCACTCTACATACTTTTGACAGGCCTCGCTACCCCAAAAACAAGAACTACCTGAAAAAACGTGATGATGACACGTTTTTTTAGGTATTTCTTGTTTTGGGGGTAGAGGGGCTCGTCAAAAGTATGCAGAGTGGATACTCGTTGGATGGGGAATTTAATCCATTGGATGGGTAATTTAATTATGCATCCAACGAGCTCTCACAATCGAAATTTGAGTAAAAACACAGGGAGATATGTCGAAAATACAAACAAAAAAGTAGTTTTTTCTTTTCTTCCTCCAAAATTAATAAATATTATTTTATTATTTTAACTATTATTTTATTAATTTTCCTTAGGAGGCCCATTTTGAGTTGAAATTTCCTCTAATGCTTGGTGACCTAGGGTTTAAAGAGAACAGGTTAAGTGCTAGACAAAGAGTTTGAGACACCGTTTGGAAACGCCCACAAGGGGGTGTTCCTTTGATGATAAAATTCATCAGATGATATGGTCATGTTCATTGTTGAAATGGATATTTAGCCATGCTCTTGGTTTTTCTTATGGTGACTAGATAAGGAAAATATCAACTTTCCAAAATAGAAGAAAAATCTTACTTAGCATACTAAAGACAAAGAAAAAATGGCTAATTGTTGTAAAGGTGCTAAGTGATACCCGCATTAACGTTGATGCCTACACTAAGGATAATGTCGGCATGGCATGGCATGGCATAGATGATGATGTGGCTCTTGAAATTTGATCACTGGAGGTTATGAAAATTTAACACTTGGTCTGCCTGACACTAAAAGCAGAAAGTATCAGGTGAAAAATTGGAAATATTAAAATGCTAAAAGGGGAGGAATAATAATAAAAAGGACTCTCCTATTTTATTCATTGAATTTGACAAATAAATCAGGCATGTGTGTGCATTTTACTTAAGCAAGGCAATTTTGGATAGCTTCACTCAAATGCACGCCCAGCCTGCATCATAAAGCCAAATTCACTGATTCAAACCACCGAGTGTTTGTTCAGGAATAAAAAACCTAAATAAGATTTCAATGTTTAAATTTTAGACATAAAAACTTATGTTGTGCAAGGAAACTCCAAATTGACATGATTTCCACATTGTAAAAAACAGGGTTGAGTCCCTCGAGGAAATGCACACATTGGCCTGCATTTCATGTTATATTGAATAAATTGCACTATAACATAGACATACCAACCTTTTCTACAATCTCTTGTACTCATTTCTATAAATTGTATGATCTACAGTAAAATCCAAGTCATCCAAAACAACAATTGATAGTATTTCCCAATTTTTCATGGCCATAACTAAAAATGCACACCAATTCCAGTAGAAGTACACTGTAGGTATGAAGTTATGAAGTTTGCATACAAAAACCTAATTAGACTAGTATAGTTTTAATTTCAGACATAAAAACTTCTATTGTGAATCCAACATTTGAAATAAGAATAGAACAACTGTGAATGTTGGTTTCTTGTTCACGGGCATCATAGTTTATCTAGTAAATCTTGTACTTGTAGAATTTTGGCATGACAATGACAACTTAGAAAAGAGGTTGAATTGGATAAATGTTTGGAAACCAATGTCATGGCTCTACAAGTTTGTATCCTCGGTATTTTTTTTATTATAATATAAATCATCATCCTTCCTTACATAAATAAATAATCAATAACATAACAGATATAATACATTCCCAAGAAAAAAACAGAGATGATGCAAAAATTTAACCAGAACAATACTCAAGAAAGTTTTGAAAGGGGACCAAGAGCATTTTTTATTATATTATGCTTTCATTGCAAAGCAAAGGGTTACTTTATAGTTGAATCAGTAACATCAAACAACTCCTTCAATAATAATTGTCCCTACTACCTATTACATTCTATTTATAAACCTCAATGGTCGGATTGACCATGTTACAAGTGGATTTCATTAGAGTGAAACTGAAATGTTGATTCACTCTCGAGCCAACCCGTCCTCTGTTGTACTTTCCTGGCTTCAATCAAAGATACCAACTAGTGTGGAACAAGGCTAACACAGCAGTGCAACACAATGTAAGGTTTGTCGTTACACCAAAACCTACAGATGTTGTTGAACATTTGAAACCCAGTACAAGGCCCAATCACCAGGAGTGGCGGTTAGTCCACTTGTTTTATATTCCCAGAGGTGTAGCAGTTATACCATGTGGAGGTACCCGATACTCCAACACCCCGCCTCCAGCGTAGCTCGGGGGAATTTAACCTGAGACCTCTACTCTGATACCATGTTAATTTGTCACAATGGTCTAGGAACTGAAAACATAGTCTCACAAAGAATACAGACAAATTTGCATAAAATTGGCAAAATGGTGTTACAATAGAAGTAGCAGCTCTCTATAATCAATAAAGAATGAATAATACAAAACAATGATCATGCAATATGCATGAATGCCAAGAAAATTCGAATTCCCAAGGAGGTCATTCGAATTGAATGAGTGGGTGTAGTTTAACTGACTGTAAACCACAGTAAACACACTAGTTAACCAACTGATCAAGTCCCGATTGACTCAACTGAGTCCTAACTGAAGTCGGAGTGCAATGGATGACTAAGTCTAATTGAAAGTAGCTTAGACACATGTCACTACATGTCAACCAACAAGTGGTGGCACATCATTAACTCCAATGAACCCCGATGAGGTTAACTGAACTCAAACTAGCCATCAGAGGTGGTTGGAGGTGCCCCTATTGACTCCAGTTCATTAAATATTAATAAATATAATGAATGGAGGTGCCTTCACCACTCATCTTAACTG